>JAJIBD010005130.1:0-153332 GCA_021461705.1 Cryptotis parvus | reverse complement strand
GGCATAGCCTTAAACCAAGCTGTGCCCTAGCATTCTCCCAGGAGACCAGGGAACTGTGCATGGAGGTGGTTGCTTTGTGGGATAGTGCTGGGATAAAGGTGCTTATGGACGCCGTGGTCTGCATGGAGACACTCTGGGAGGGAATCAGAAATGTCTGGGAGGCAGATTTCCATGCTTTTTTTTTTTTGAGGAGGGGATGAACATCCGATGATGCTCAGGGTTTACTCCCTGTCTCTGCACTCAGGAATTACTTCGGGTGGGGCTTAGGGAACCATATGGAGATGCTGGAGATCGAACCTGGGTTGGCCTTGCGCAAGGCAAATGCCCTCTGCTGGACTATCCTATCACTCCTGCCCTCCAAGTGTTTGTGAGCAGTTTCCCCACCATGCAGTGAGATCCACGGGCCTCCCACCCCATCCAACAATTTCTCTTCTAGAGGGTGAGCCTAGCGGGTGATCGTGTATATGTGAGCTTTATAGCAAACGATCAAGCCTTCTCTTTTCCCTCCTTAAGTGAAATCACAAAGGAGTGAGAAAGAGGTTGTGACTAAATGAGGAATTTTAAATGAGAGGAGAGATATGACATCAGGGAAGTCATCCTCCTTTCTGCAGAATCTCTCTCTCTCTCTCTCTCTCTCTCTCTCTCTCTCTCTCTCTCCCCTCCCTCTCTCCTTGTAACTCCCAAGCTCCTAGCCTTGTACAGAAGAAGGAGAGCAAAATGTTCTAAACTTGGGGAAAACTGTCCAGACGGACAAGGAAGAAAGCAATCTGCCTGCCTGCTGACGGCTCACTTCACACTTCTGCCCCCTGCCCTCCTTTAGCGCTCCATGGAAGGACAGTATGCCCAGCCTCAAATGGGAAATGTCCATCCTCATGATAAGAACCAGGGCAGGTGGAGAGCACGATGTGGCCGGAGGAGTTTCCAGTGTAGGAGTTGGTCTCCTCCTGGACAGATGGGGAGCACACGGAACCTGTGTTGACTAAGAAAGAGGACATTGTCCAGGCAGCCCTTCAAGGGCAAATTTTACTAATGACTAGCTGTTGTTGAGCTGTTTCTCAACATAGTAAGTGTATATTGGCTCTTCCCTTACCTGCCGACAAACAGGGAGTTTTATTCTCAAGAAAGGAAGCCCTAGAAAGTGCAGTTTCAGCACCGCATGCCTGGGTTAAGAACCAGATGAGTGGGATGCCTGGACGCCTATGCACCTTAGCAGCATAAGAACTCACCTGGGTGAAAATTACACAAACGTGGTGAGAGCCAGAGGTTAGGTAAGACAGAGAAGGGAACAGTGTACTAATAATTGTTGAAAGCGCTAATACCAACCTAGAACTGAGCATTAAAACAGGCAGAAAGATACACATGCAAACCTCTAAATATATGTATTGCAGTCCACAATGTAAGAGAAGAAAGAGAGAAAGAGAGAGAAAGAGAAAGAGATAAAAGAACCTGCCACAGAGGTAGGCTAGGGAGAGGGGATGGAATCGGGGACATTGGTGGTGGGAAATGGGCACTGGTGGAGGCATGGGTGCTGGAACACTGTAAGACGTAACCCAAATATGAACATCTTTGTAATTGTATATCTCACGGTGGTATAATAAAAAATATTGAATTTAAAAAATAAAATAAAAAATGAAGAAAAAAGTATCTGCCATAGAGGTAGACTGGGGTGGGTGTGGGGGATGGAAATGGTGTCAGTGGGAGGGAAACTGGGGACACTGATTTTGGGAAATGTGCACTGGTGAAGGGATGGGTATTGGAACATTCTGTGACTCAAACCCAATCATGAACAGCTTTGTAACTGTGCATTTCATGGTGATTCAATAACAATTATTTCAAAGTAAAAAAATAACAGGTAAAAATATTAAATCACAAAAAAAGAACTCACCTGGGCAGCTGTTCTCATTCCCACCCCTATCCTGACCTTTTATAGTGACACTTTGGTCTGCCTGGATCTTGCTAACCTCTTATATTGTACTGTTAGCCCATAAAATGTGCCCATTTCTTTGAAACTGTCTAAGTGATCTTTACTAATTCTATATGTTATAATCTGCTAGTGCCTCTTTCTCCATTGTACTAGGTTTTCCATCTGTGCACATGGAGTCAATATGTTCTTCTGTTGAGGCTTAGCTTGATTGCCAAAGAATGTTGGTTCATTTTACATTTGAACTATTCTTTGGCATCTAAAGTTTTCTTTAAAAGTACAGTATGGGGGCTGGATGAGAGTGCAGCAGGTGGGGAGCTCACCTTGCATGCAGCCAACCCAGCTTCTGTCCCTGGCACTCCATCTGGTCCCCTTGAGCCTGCCAGGTGTGACCCCCTGATTGCACAGCCAGGAGTAAGCCCCTGAGCACTGTGGGATATTGCCCCAAACAAACAAAAAGTAAAGAATGCTCTTAGAATTAGTTTTTATTTTCTAAAGTAGGGTAGTCTCGGGTTTTGGGTGGGGTGTGGCTAAATGGAGTGTCTGAATTAGTTTGGAACTGGGCTGTGTGTCTGTCTTTCTGTTAGTGGCCATAGAGCTGGAGGAATGGAGAGGAGGGTCATAGAATCTTGGTGGGAGGAGCCGTCACACCTGGTCACTGTGGGCTAGAGTGTTGACTGTAGCTAACTGTTGACCTTTTCATTATGTAAGACCATATGTACATATATGTATAGATAGATGTGTGCTTGTATACACACTCATACACATGTCAGTTTATGTTGGGCTTTGAGAAAAGTAAGCAGAATTAAGGAAACATATCACAATAATCTTTAGTTAAAGTGGGCTGAGGAGCAAGTAAGGAGGCAAGAAACTTGTCTTGTGTATGGCTGCTTGAGCCGAGCCCTGGTTTGATCCCGACTCTGCACATGCTCTGCTGGGCACCACTAGGGGTCATTCCCTAGCACAGAGTCAGGAATAGCTCCCGAGCACTGCTGGGTGTGGCCCCAACCCCATCTCCCCAGTATAATGTCTCTATTCTACATGTGCACATTCCTTCTCCCTACAATCCCACTGCAATATTATATATGTATGTACAGATATAATTGTGTAACCTGCTTTTGTTACTTAACAGTGTATCATGATATCTTTTATTATCTTTTAATAAGTAATCTTTATGATATCCTTTTAATTTACTTAGAGTATTATTTAAGTTGGTTTTTTGGGGGAACATATCTAATGTTGCTCAGGGGTTACTCTTACTCTTGGCTCTACACTCAGGGATCACTACTTCTGGCAGTGCTCAGGGGACCATATGGGATGCCAGGGATAGAACCTGGGTCGGTCGCCTGCAAGGCAAGTACCCAGTGTGCTGTTGATAGACTCTGGTATGCTTCACAGTGGTCACCAAACAGCAGAGGTGGTCTAAAATGTAAGCATGCAACCATCAGGAAGCCTGTGGGTGGAAAATGCTTTGACGGAGGCAGGGAGATCCTGTCCAGTCTGGATGGGGCAGATCTAAAATAACTTTCCTTCAAAGCCAGCTCTCATCGGAGAGTTTTAGGCACTGATGTGTGTGTGTGTGGGGGGGGAGAGGCAAGTGTTCCTGTGAGGGGAGCAGCCTTGGCAGAAGATCTCTGTGGCATGGAGTGTTGGGAGAACCTGGAGGAAGGCTACTGTGCTGGCCTGGAGAGAGCTCAGGCCCATATTGAGCTCAAGTCATTGCGTATTTGTTGGTTTGACTTGTTGGCTCATGTTCTTTGTCAGTTTTCCTATCGATGTTTTTCTTTCCTTACTCATTTGGAAAAACTCTTCAAATAGTCACCCTTACCCATAGATTACAATTACTGCTCTTGCCACGTCCATTTGTCTTGATTTTGGTAATACATTTTTCGTCTATTACAACTTTTGCAAACCTCAGTTTCCCTTGATGCATTGAATTTCAAGCGGCACATTGCATGCTCCCTTTCTTTATTGAAGTAGAACTGGTGTGTAAATATGCTGATTTCAGGTGTACAGCAGGGTAGATGGACATGTGCTCACACTGAGATGACCACCATGCCTATTTATCACCTTGTCCAATTAGTTTTCAATTTTTGTGATACGGTATTATTGACTGCTGCCCATGCTCCACATTACAGCTCTATAATTATTTATTTCATACTAAAATTTAGTATCTCTTGACTCCCTTTCATTTGCCTTTAATTAGATTTATAAGTAAGTCTATTGACTTTTTTTGCCTCCTTTCCAAGTGGTACTCAGGAGACCTTCTGTAACACGTCCAGTGATTCTCAGCCATTACATCTGAAGTTCATGACTGTAGGACAGTGGCACTCAGCGACCTCGTGTGGCACCATACAATGTTTGGGGCTTGGGTGCCATATTATACTGGGATTGAATCCAGGCCGGGGTACATGCAAGGCGATCTCCCTGGATCTTTACAGAATTCTTCCTTGACTAATTCTGAATGGAATACTCTTTGTCCCAGTCCTGGTTGTTTAAATTTACTCGTGTTTTCTGTATTTTCCTTGATATGCTGATGCTTTCAGTCAATCTGGAAGTGCATTTGTGCATGTTTGGTGAAGGAAGTTCCAAGTTTGTTCCGATCAGGATGGTTAGCCTGTTGTAACAAATCCTTCTTCCCTGTTTTGAAATATTACTATGATAATAACACCAACATTATTTAGCTATTTGGACTCTGTAGCTGGACCTTCTATTATAGTCCATGAGTTGATGTCTATTCCTGTGTTATTACCACGCTATTTATTACACTAGTTATTACCACAGAAGTAACACTCTGCGCTACTTCAGATCTGGCCAAGGACATTCCCGCTGCTTCTTTTTCAAAATGCTCTCAACTGGTCCCATGGCATCTTCTCCAGATACTTTTTTTTTAAATTTGTTTGCTTTTTGGGTCACACCCGGCAATGCTCAGGGGTTACTTACTCCTGGCTCTGCACACAGGAATTACTCCTGGCGATGTTTGGGGATTGTATGGGATGCTGAGGATTGAACCTGGGTCGGCTGTGTGAAAGGCAAATGCCCTACCCGCTGTGTTATCACCTCCGGTCCCTCCAGGTACATTTTAGGTTCATTTTTCTACTTTTTGTGACTAATTTGGGGACATGGGACATCACCTCAACAGAAATATGGCAGAACTTTGTTATTTTAAATCCCTTTTTTGGGTTATTGGCTGAAACGTGGCTAAGGACATCAGCTTAGAGGATACTGCTGTTTCATCTGGAAAGTGTCACTGACTTAGGAAACAGGACTGAAATGAGAGAGGGACCAGGAGCTGGACACTTGGAACTTCCAGGATGCCCCTGGGCTTCCCCACCTCCTGGCCATGCTTCCCTTTGGTTTGCAACCCTTGGCCACAAGTGAGAAGGAGCTCAGAGGGATTAAGTAAGGATTTATTGAGATTCATTTCTGCCAGGCGTCCTTCTCAAAGCCTTGCCTGCTATCTCATTTACTCTTAACGTGGCCAGCAAATTATGATAAGTAACTCTGTCTTATGCCAGACTCTGAGTCCCTAAGAAATGATAGAATTAACTAAGACAGGAAGGGGATGGGGGTGAGGGAACAGTGGTGAGCATAGTGTACTTCATAGGATATTTGCTTTCCATGGAGCCGACCAGGTCCAGGTCCAATCTCTGGCATGCCATATAGCCCCCAGAACCCTGCCAGGAGAGATCCCTGAGTGTAAACCCAGGAGAAAGCTCTGAGCACTGCTGGGTGTAGCCTCCTAACAGAAGGCAGGAGATGAGTAGTGATGAGCCTTTAAGAAGCAGCAAGTCTGAACAGGTTTGATCCCGGATCTCTGTAAGCCCACAGCTCCAGCTTTTGCCACTTGACCAAGGTGTTTGCCCCATCCACCAGTCTGAGAGTGAGTCCCTTGCTCTAGTCTGTCACTAGCCATGAAGGAGGGAATTGGGAGCAGTCCCTGCGGTTCTGGCACTTGATAGCTGTTGCCCCGAGGATCAGACGGGGGAAGGTAAAATCACACTCAGGGCCCCTGTGGGTGGGGGTCCTCCTACTTTGTGCCAGGAGAGCTGGCTGGGGGCTGAGCCTTCTACCCTGCACAGAGCTGTCACAGCTGGAAGGTGCTCCCAGAGGCTCTGTGACCAGGACCCTCTGCAGGCTCTGCCACCAGCTGCCACCCTGCCTTGCCTGCAGCCCAGGCTGGCGAGAGGCAGCTCAGCTTTGCTATTTTTAAGCTGTCCGCTGTGCTCCAGTGGAGGCTGCCGCGTTGGATGCTGAATCACGATCCAGCTTGCTAATTGCAGCAGCGCCCTGGCCTGCCAAGGACCCAGACAGGCATCTGGCTCTGCGCTTTGGGTTCCTGGGATGCAGGGAGGGCCAGAGAATGGGGAAGCAGCGACCTCCGAGACCAGATACAGGGGCAGGCAAGACCGGTACAGCCCTATAGGTACCTGGAGGCGTTTACACGTCTGTAACATCATCACTGCTTCCCCAGAGCGCCACATCATGACGGGCTCTGTGGCAGGTCCGAGCCATTGCATATCACACTTGTGTATTTTAGCAATCAGGGCTCCTTGTTTCCCTCCTTCCCGCTACAGGCAAGCTGATAAAAAGACGAAGTGTAACGTGCAGGAGGTTAGACCCAGGGGGTCAAGTGTGTCTTTTTGGAGACGTCAGTTTTGGCTGCATGCTTATTATATTTCTGGAACAATGGAGATGGAAGGAACCTTTCTGCTGGGAGCTTGGCAGCTGTGGGCATACGCCTCCCACGGCAGCAGCACTGTTGGCACCCAACTCCATCTCCCTCCTCCCTCGCTCCCTCACAGGCCTGAGGGGCCTCATGTTTCACACTGACCCCCCATCTTTTGACTGGCACCTCTTAGCTACCCAGCTGCCCCCACCCTTTGATCCCTGATGTCTGGGGGACTGTGGATAGAACCTTCGAACAGAACCCCCTTCTGGGTAAGTGAGACCCGAAAGGCCCATGCAGGGATGTGCCACTGTCCCCTTGCAAGGCAGCATTTCTACTCTGAAACCCTTTTTGTCCCCCTGGAGACTTTCCTTGTCCTTTTCCTAACCCAGAGCTGGTGGCAGTTCTCAAGTCTGCTGCAAGGACAGTGCTGACCGCCAGCTCTCTGCACCTCAGCTGGATGGAGACTTGTGGTCAGACCTTTGCCCCATGTGGGCCAAGATGCCATGTCTAGCCACTGCCCTCCAGGGAAGGACAGCAGGCCTTCCCTCCCTGCTGCAGCCAAGCTTCTATCCATTCCAGTCGGCAAAACCAGTTTCCCTGTAAGCAGAGATGTCTTGGGAAGAAGAGTCATTCCCAATCTTAGGGAAATGAGATGTGGGGCCACCTGGCACTGTCCTTTTCTCTCCTTAGAGTTCTCGTCTAGTGCCACAGCCAGAACCACCACTGCAACTCTCCAGCCCAGGCTGGAAAGGAAGCCCTAATGGGCTGAGCTCATTCCTCTCACGAGGAGGCCTGGTTCTGATCCCTGACACCACATGGTTCATTTCTTCCTGGCCCTGGGGAGGTTTTAAGGTAGTGAAGGATTTCTGGAGAACTACATCCCCTGGAACTTAGAAAATGGGGGTCGTCTCCTCACTCCAGGACTCTGAGAAGTGGATATGCCTGGAGGTTGGGATTTTTTTTTTCTGGGCCACATACAGTGGTGCTCAGAGTTTTTACTCTTGGCTCTCTGCTCAGGGATTACTCCTAGTGGTACTTGGAAAGAGGGGGTGGCATATGCGGTTTTGGGGATAAACCCATCAGCCATGTGCAAAGCAAGCACCTCACCTATAATTGTACCCTTACTATGGATCAGGGCCCATGAAACTTGGGAATTTATGGATTAACAGCTTCCAGTGAGTTCCAGGGCAGTCACTGGCATTTTTTTTCTTTTTGGGTCACATCCGGCAATGCTCAGGGGTTTCTCCTGGCTCTGCACTCAGGAATTACTCCTGGCAGTGCTTGGGGAACCATATGGGATGCCAGGGATCGAACCCAGGCCGGCATGGGCCAGCCGCGTGCAAGGCAAACGCCCTACCCGCTGGGCTATCGCTACCGCCCCAGTTACTGGCATTCTAACCCTGCCCTAGTCCCTCCCCTCCGGCTCCCTCCAGCCCTCAGCCCTACCACCTCCCGGTGCTCAGGTAGAAAGAATCGCCCACAGTGCCAGCACCAAACCTGAACCTGCAGAGAAACCACAGGCGATGGGCGGGGAGCCCTCTGGGGGGACTCTGAGGAGCTGCCTCCGATCCATCCCCAGGACCCCTCCTGACTCTTTCTCAGCAGATGAAATCCGCCTCTCCTCTCTCTTCCAACCCATCCTGATCGTGGCCCTGAGCACATGCTCATGGGCCTCTAACAGCTGGAGGTGACCCTTCCTGCCCAGCCAGCCTCTGTCCTCCTGCTGTGCCACCAACCTGTCCTGCAGGTGGCGCTGTCTCATGGAGTCTCCTTGGGCTTCTCGTTCTCTGGTTCTGCAGCATGTGACTGCTCTCACCCCCACCCTGACTCTCTTCCCTTGATGTCCACCTTGGTCTCCTTGTCTCCTGGTGCATACACTCTGCCCCATGCTCTTCCGCCTTGCTGTGTTCAGTGGGTGTCCTTCTCCCACTTGCAAGGCGCCTCCCTGGGGCTGAGGGCTGAGGCGCCCTCCCTGGGGCTGAGGGCTGTGACAGCCGCCCCACTGGGCACCTGGTTGTCTCCTGCAGTGGGATTCTAAAGGTTGCATTGCTGCTGGATGGTATGGTCACCTCTCTCCTGACCAGAGGTCTGGTGTCTCCGTGTCTAGGCTATTGTCCCTGGGTTCTCAGGGGCCCCTCTCTTCCACACTTCCTGCCCAGCTCCTCTGCCTGTATCCCACGCCCCTCCTGTTGTTCCTGGACCTTTGCATAAGTTTCCTTTGGGTTCTCTCCCTCCAGCAGGGCTCCTGTCAGTCCACCCTTTCTACTGCTGGCTCAATTGTTCGAAAACACACAGTTGCTTGTCGTCTCTTCTCAGTCCAGTAGAAGTAGAAACTTCCAGAGACAGAAGTAGGAACTGTGGCCCAGAAGTAGGAACTGCAGTGGCGGAAGTGACTAATGCAGCGGAAGTAGGACTGTCTGCACTGGCCTTCTGCTCCCTGCGTCTCTGTGGCTGCCTGGTCACCCCAGCTGTGCTCAGTGACTGGGGTCCCCTTTATATGCTGTGTGGTCTTTATGCGGGTGGGGACACCTATGTGGGGGGTGCTGATTATAAAGCAGAGGACCTGCCTGTTCCTCTGACAACAGCCCTCTGAACTCATTTCAGCCCACTCATTTAACGCCGAGAGAGAGAGAGGGACTATCTCTAGCAATGTCCAACTAGCGTCTCCTGTGTCTAGAGAAAGAAGTGTGTGCTTGGGCATGGGCGAGGTCTCAGCATGGGCATGTGATATAGTTCTCCGGATTCTTTCCATTGATCAATTTTAAGGAGAAGAAACATAGTTCAGGCGAAGTGAAAAGAAGACTCTGGTCCTGCCCAGCATCAGGCATGTTCCTGAGAGCTCCCCATTTCCCTCTGCTGCGATTTTCCCGGGCTCTGACCTCATTCTATCACTCTAAGCCTCCTTTGTGATTTTTGTTATTGTTGGGTTTTTTTTTCTTTTGCATCACACCTGGTGATGCTCAGGGGTTACTCCTGGCTCCTGCATGCAGGAATTACTCCTGGCAGTGTTCGGGAGAACATATGGAATGTGGGGATCGAACCTGGATCTGCTGAGTACAGGGCAAATGCCCTTCCCGCCATGCTATGACTCCGGTCCCAGCTTCCTTTGTTTTTGACCCAGTTAATGCTGAAGGCAGTGAGCACCTATAAACAGGTAACAACAGGCAACAGGCCACCAAAGCTGCCAGCACATGTCCGGCAGGCAAGCAGGACTGTTGGCTTTGCGTCCTCAAGGAGCCGGGTGCCGGCTGTCGTGTCCTGGATGGTGCTTCAGAGCAGATGGTGCAGGTTGCACCTAGGACCCGCTATTCACACCTACTGGAGCAAGAGCCTCCCTCTCCTCTCACCCCCATTTTCAGTGGCTCATTACTCAGATTCTGGAATTTGTCCCTCACACATCAAGCTAAAGTTAGAGGTGGGAGGTTGCATCCCCAAGCACTGTGTGGGAAGGCTCTGGAAAGGTCACTGTGCTTTCGTATCTCCTAGTAATATCGGAGCACTGAGAGAACCAAATGCGCCACAGAGCAAGGCGAGCCCTTGTCATGTTCATGGAAAGTGGACTGTATGCTCATCCATTCATAATGTGGAAGTCTGAGTTGTGTAGTATTGCTCAACAGTGCTCGGGTCACCAAAGATGAGAACTAGTACAGTGGCCACTGGTGTGAAGCAAACATGGGCAGGGAGGCCAGGTGGACAGTTCCCCCTTGCTGCAAGTTCACGAGGCTGCTGACTCTTTTGAGGGTGGGGGAGTAATTTCCAGGGTATGCAAGCTGGGGTCTTATCTCAAGCCTGAGAAATTGTCCCTTTACCAAGTGCTCTCATAGACAGCTCCTGTGAGCCACTGTGCTACGCCTTGGTGAGGTAGACACAGCATTAGGTTTGGAGTCGTTCGCTGTGGCACGTTTTCACAGGTGACGATGACTCTTGTCTCCATCTCCATCCCTATCTCTGTTCTGTCTCTCTGTATTGGACTTTGCCATAACCATCGCGATTGTTTTATCACTCTCTACCTCTATATTCACATCCATGCGTCTATACAAAAAGGTTCATAGGCCAATACATGTAAAAGCACTAAGTGAAAGGTTATATAAGTTTTAAAAATGTTAGGAGTGACTATCACCGTTATTAATGTCCATTTCCAGCCGTGTCCATCATGTTGTTCTTTTCTGGGTGAGACAATTATAGCCAAAACTCAATAGGAATGAAGGCCAGTGCATTTTTTGAGGGTTTTTTTTAAATAGAACCACTTTAGCAGTAGCGTTGGCATTCGGACACCCCCGTGTTTATTACTGATGATTCTAATCTACAGGTAATGCGCAAAGTGGAGTCCACTTCTTCCTTCTTGAAAGCATGTTTATCTTTAGTAGCTGAAAGTATCTTTCTTATGAAACTGTTTCTAGCAAAACGTTTGGCTAAAAGCTCTCAGTTACAATTCCTAAGAAGTTGTTGCAGAAATGAAGGAGAAGCAGACTCACGCCAGGCCATCAGAGAGAAATTCACCTGTTACCTGTTGGGTGTTAGGAGGGCACAGATCCGCTGATCCTAGCCCTCACAGGGTCACTGAGCTTGGCATGACCTTCCAGGTTCGTGCACTTTGCCTTCTTCTCACTGGTTAAATGTGACCCCTTGGTTTTCAAAAGTTAGCTTACACTGTTATTTATATTTATCAATCATGGCTATTAAGAGTTAAGCCTTTTGAGGCTACATTTAGGCCACACCCAGCTATACCCCAGTTTACTAGTGGCTCTGTCCTTAGGAGTCACTCCTCGTGGTTTTGGGGAACCATCTGCAGTGTTAGTGACTGAATCAGAGTTGGCTGCATGCAAAACAAGTGCCTTAACTTTTTAAAAAATATATATTTTATTGAATCACTGTCTATTAATAGAATCATAGTCTATTACAAGGCTGTTCATGATTGGGTTCAGTCATACAGTGTTCCAGCAACCATCCCTCCATCAGTGCCCATTTCCCAATACCAGAGTTCCCTGTTTCCCTTCCACAACCCCCCCCACCTGCTTCTATACTCTATGGCAGGCACTTTCCTTCTCTATCTCTCTTTCTCTCTCTGTCTGTTCCTCTCTCCATCTCCTTTTGTGCATTGTGTTTTGCAAAACAAGACACTGAAGGGTTATCATGTATATTTCTTTACCTACTTTCAATACTTAGTTCTAGTCTAGCATTAGTAGTGCCAACTGTTACTGGCAAACTGGTCACTTCTCTATCTTACTTACCTTTCGCTCCCCACACATTTCAGTGCTTAGCTTTTGTGCTCACTCTCTGGTTCTCCCTCTGGAGCTCTTAATTCAGACAATAGTATAGTGACTGTTTCCTGCCCAGGACTTCAGTTCTTCTTCATCTCTCAATTTTCTTCTTTATCTCAAATTGGTGTTTCCTGGTTTTTTGTTAAAATCCTGGGTCAGTTTATATTTTAGAGACCTTGGGAGTCACGGACACCATGCAGTCTAAAGTAAACTCAGGTATCATTTGTATTTGCAGAACTATCTTTGCATTCTCCCATCTTTAAAAAAATCTTGGATTTTATTTAGTAGCAGTATCTGTTACAGTATTTTCTGTGGCTAATCATTCATTCTTCTCTAAGTTTCCCAATAACTCCAAATCTTGATATTATTTCTGCATGGTTTAATGTAACCAGTAATTTATTGGCCCCATTGTTGGCTCCCTGTAACTGTCCTTCTTACACCGCTCTGAATTTGAATTTGGACAAGGACATTGGAATTTGGAGTTTGGACTCTCCACACTCCTTCGGGCTTGCTGTGGACTTTTCCTGAGCTTTGTCTCCTCTGCTCTGTCCTACTTTTCTATCACCCTGATTCTAATGGAACAAATATTTCGGTAACTTCCTGAGTTCAGGGGCTAGAGAGTCCTGTTTTTATTTGGATTTGGCCCCACACCCTCTAGTACTTAAGGCACTTATAGTGCCGGGGGATCAAATAAGTGCGGTCTTATGCAAGGCAAGTGCCTTAACTCCTGTACTAGCTCTCCAGTCCAACACAGGAAGAGGTTTAATTCCTGGGTTCTATTTTCTTGGGATCCCAGAAGGTGACGCTTGTCTGTGGAGACTCCCACTCCCACAATAACTTCCAATCGTTGAGAATTGCAGAACAAGTCTCTGTGCGTATGAACTTCAAAATCTTGACTCCAAATTACTGCCTTAAAATCACTAACAACCTCTGGCTGAAATGGGCAGAGCCTGAGGAGCTTTATACATTTCTGTGCAATGAACGCGGAAAGCAGGGAGTTAGGTAATGTGAGCATCTCAAAATTGTTGTAGATACCAGCTGCAGTAAATATCCCATTTTTGCAAGAGAGCTCACCGAAGTAATTGAATCCCTTTGATGCTTGTTGGAATTCAGGTACTATGTTTGAATATAGATATGTTGTTTATACTGCGATGCTTTCTGTAGATATGTGTGTCTATGGCCCCGTATAAAACAAGTTACTGGGAGATAGCTTAGCCATGCTTCCTAAGAGCAACCTCCAGGTAGTTCATGAAGTGCCTCTTTTGTATTTTATTGCTACAGAGAACATCCTCAACATAGCCCCGTCTATATTTCACCAAGAGGCTCAAAACTTGGAAATTGGAGGGTGGGTGTAACCAGATCTATCCAGGAGTCTCTCCCTGGGAATCCATTCTATCTGTATGGGCTTAGGCGCACTCCTTAGAGCCCCTGAGTGGGGTATTTATGAAGACCAGTGCAGGCCAGAGGTCAGCAAGGCACAGAGCTGGACAATTAGAATGGGAATGTGTGCCCCCAGGATTTATGATGGCTTCCCTTGCAGCTCTGGCTGGGAGCCACGGTCCAGTGATGTCTATGATTGTTTGCCGTCCCTCCTGGCTGTTTTGTCACTGCCCTTCAGTGAGGTCTGTGAGTGAAGACAAGGAAAACATACCCACACACACCTTTTTTTTTTTTTAATCTCTATGTGAGCACCTCCCGCCAGGGTTGCGTGGCTCTGGTCATTCCCAGCCCACCCTAGCTTTTCTTCCAGAGTTCTATTTAGAAGAACAGATGATTTGATTGGAGTCTTTGTAGCTCAGGTCCAAAAGGCACCTCTTGTGTACTGAGGCCCGGTGTATTGTGTGAGTTAGCCCAACCAAATTGCTGCTGAAGACTCTCCGCCTCCAAGAACCTCATTTTTGCACCTTGAGCCAATAACTACCAAGACTGAAAATAAACCAAGAGTTTTTCATTTGGCTGTGTGGGTCGACTGGACTCTGGGTCCTGCTTGCATTCAATGATGTGGGACATCTGGACTCTCTGCGTCCTGCTTGCCTTTGCTTTCTGGAGGCCCTTTAAGTCTCAGTCTCCTCCATGTGAGACACAGAGTTCAGCTTTGTTTTGCTGCAAATGACCAAGGATGCCTGGCACGTCTGATTTTCACAGAAGGGGAATAAAGCAAAAGGGGAAGCTCTCTCTCGGGCCCTCCATCGCCTCGACGTAGGCCACGTGCTAAATAGCGAGTCTCTCTCTGATGCTGGAATGCAAAGCCGCCCTCTGTGATCGCCAAAGCGCTGCCCAATCAAGCCAGAGCCACTGTGATTCTTACTCTTGGCCTTACTGGCAGCTGACCCCAATCTGAGCTGTTACGGTTGCTGGTGTCATCAGCGAGAGTCATATGGGTGACACTAAAGTATAAATACACACATTCACAAGGTGACCTTTGAATGACTTCCTTGCAGAGCTCAGTTGGGGTATGGGGTTATCCTGGGAACTTCCGCCCCCTCCCTTCTCAGCAGCTACACGGTGGGGTACTTATAGCAGGAGATGATCCCAGTGGTGTTGGTGGGTAGAGGAATGTAGCAAAAAGCCAAATGTGGGTGCAGGAACTTGATGGATACCCAAGATTCCAAGTTGCTGTTTAGCAACCCTTCCCACTCCATTACTCTCTCTGCCATCCTGACAGCTTGCGGTTCTGATGGGGACGTTCTTCTGCCAGGAGGAGGCTCTCGCTGATGACGCAGGGCTGTTTCACCACAGGACTTCCCTATTTTTACACAAAACCCACCAGCTATGGTAACTGGTACCATGAGACTAAAGGCTGCAATCAATTGTGTCTACAATCTGTTTACTTGAATTTGTCTCCACTGTACTTGAACTCCGTAGCTCCCTTGCCTGGGGTGCTGACTGTACAGTAGCTGCATGAGGCCGGAGACATGCAGTTTTATTTCTATTAATGCCAGGAGAGAGAGAAAGTTAAAAGCAGTAACCAAGACAAATGGCATTGTTATTGGCACATATTCCTTTTTGCTGTCAACTAACCTATTTTATTTTTCGTAGCGTGGACTTTATTTTCTCCTTTGTTGTTTTCTGAATCTCCTTGTTTTAGACTTAAAATTTGATGAAGATGGGCAATGAGAGTCTTAGGAAAGAATAAAGATATTTCAGGAGAACTTGGAAGGCATATTAAGCAGGTGAGAGAAGAAAGGCCTGGGGAATTTTCTGAGTAGAAAACTTTCATTTCTTACACATGAAGTGAGATCGGCTGCGGTTTAGTAAGAAATCTAGCCCTTCAAGTCATGGCCCTGTTATGGCGTTCCCTTGCTACAGTGTGCTGGTGTGTTTTAATTTAGTGGTGGCAGTAGAGAAATGCAAAACCTCCCCAGCTGAGAACGTGCTCTGGAATCAAATGAGTGTGATAATGAGTACGGATATGAGGGTTTTTTCCTCAAAGAAATACAAAGAGAGTAAGTTGTAGTAGCATACCCAAAGGATGTCTGTCTCTTATAGCATGACCAAAAGAAGACTCTCCCTTTCTCCTCTCTGTCCGTTATCCATCCACCTGCTCTGCTACTCATCCATCCATCATCTGTTCATCCATGTAACCATCCTGCCACCTATTTATCCACCTACCATGAGACCATTTATCCACCCATTCATCTATCCATTCAGCTCCCCATCCATTAAGACATCTACCATGCCATCCATCCTGTCCCCACTGATCTGCCTGCTCACCTACTACCATATGTCCACATGTCCAACACCATGACATCTTGACACCTAACAATACTGTCAATTGCTAGGTGCAATTGACAGGCACCTAGCAATCCTGTCATCCATGCATTCATTTACCCACCCACCTACCTGTGCTCCTCTCCTTACGACCTCTCCATCCATCCACCCATCCATTCATTCATCCACCCAACCATCCTGCCATCCTGCCATCTCTGCAGTGCATTCACTCAGTCACCTTCCACTGAGCTCTGTGTGGGTTAAAGATCTGCAGTGAGAATTTCAGGAATGTAAAAAAATTATTCAGGCATGTGTGCCTTAAGGAGCATCAAGTAAGAGGTGAGAGCATTGAACACAAGTGATTGAAAATAGGAAAAGCAAAAAGCAAAGGCACTTTGCAGATGAAATGGTGGGGAAGATCAGAGTAGGAAAAGTTAGAGCCTTCGAAAGAAGCGTTTTGAACATGTGGTGTGGAAAGGCAGAGCCATTTCAGGAAAAGGTGTTTCAAATTTTGGGATGAGCTTTTAAATGATTAAATCAGAACAGGCAATACACTGATCTCCTGGTCCAGTAATTGACCAGGAATAGCATAATCTAGAGGCAAATGGAGGCCATCTTTGGTCTCTAAATTTTATCTGCATGTATGTAGCCTTCTGCTTGGTTGCACATGGGAAACTGATTAACCCCCCCCCCCCTTTTATTCTCCTCTTTACCCATTGATAAGATTTCTGAGTGATGTGCATCTCTCTCCAGAGAGCAGAGAGCCAGCAAGGAAGAGAACAGATCAAGAAGGCATTTTGTGTGTTAGGAGTCAATGGTTAGGCCTGAATGTGATAACTGGCATTTGCTGCCCTGGCTCTGTCCAGTGGCAGATGGACTTGGAAGCCTGGTGGATGGAGCATTGTACAGATGGCCATCATCAGACTCTGGCCCAGAACATAAGTTTTTGGAGCAGTATTAATAAGTGGCAGGTATCTTCCCATCCAGGGCACTCGTGTACCAGGCAACCAGATTACACCCTGGATGGCAGAGCCCCTGATAGATTTCTAGGGCCAGCTGTTCTAGCAGCCAAGGAAGTGGGGACTGCCCCTAGGTCTGTCTCATGATGCTTGGACCTTGCTGACATTGACTAGCTTAAGCAAGCTCCACCTCACGAACCTTTTAGAAGCTTCTGAGGTCCAGGCATGGGCACGTAATGAGAGCTTGGGACAAGGTTGGTGACAGTAAAGACTGGCCCATCCCTCTGAGCTCCTTTCCCCAGCCAGGTGCAGTCACCGTAATGGCATGGACCATTAGGCGGATACAGCAAACACTAGGGTGCATTTTGATCAGAGAAGAGCCCCTAAGATGTCTAACCAGAGAGATCTGGAATTTTCCAAGGGGGGAGATAGGTGGTCTCTCCATTCAGAGATCACAGATTGCCATGCTCTGAGTGTTACAGTGGTGACCAGGTCTTAGTCCTGGCTTTGCCACCTGCTGGGAGAGTGAAAATCAGTCAGCATCTTAACAAGTCCCTCAGCCTGCCCTCCTATCCCTAAAGCAGAGGATTGAAGGTACAGTAGGAGAGGCCACTCTCCCTGGGAGAGCTTGGTGAGACATGACAAGCCAGACAGAGGGAAGATAAGACTTTCTAACAAGAGGCCGACCCACACATTTGTACACTGTGATGATTGTATTCAGTTGCTAAGGTGAAAATATGCCAGTACTGTTTAAGAAACAGCTAACACTAATTACTCACAACCCATGACCTTCCTTCCTCTGGTGTTCTGTGCCCATATAATCTCAGCTAGGGAGGTGAAGGTTGCCTTGTGGACAGGAGGCAGCTGTGGAAAGAACTCTCCTCTCTTTGGTGAATCCTGAGCACCAGAGGCCAAGGAGATGAGCCCTCCAGAAGATGCCTCTCTGACAAACAGACCTTTTGAAAGCAGCAGAGGCTATACGAGGAGGCTTTGCGTGTACATGTTCCATGTCTTGGGCCCCATGGGCACTGGGTGAGGAGAGGGGCACCGCTCTGGGCTCTGGCTGGCACCTGTCTGCTTTCCTATGTGTGCTAAGCCTCCCTGTGAGCCCGCAATTAAAAGCATCATGGTCAGTGGGGCTGGAAACATCTCTCACTTCAGAAGCTTTTCAGCCCTGGGGCTCGCAGGCACCTTCAGAGAGCATCTTCTTTCTTGTTCTCTGTGGTGAGCAGGTGAGATGGGAGGATGGAGTAGATGTGTGCGCCAGGCTGGGTGCCACTGGGATTGGATGTGACTTTTGTTTCTCGTCACAATTTGCGGCGACATGACTCCCAGAATTAATCTCCTATGTCATTCTCAGTATATGTCTCGGGAGAGCTGTTTCTTCTCTTGAGTTTTCTCTTATGGCCAGAGTCAATCAAATGATAGTATTCATTAGGAATTCCACCTTTTCATTGGCTTGTTTATTATATATCTCTGAAACCTGCAGCTGTGGGTGGGATTTTTCTGGATTTCTCAGGAAGATGGGAGAGAAAGGTACTGGGGCCGAGCCACAGGGCCAATCCACTTTGTTCAATTTTCTGAATGCCTCCATTGCTCTACTCCCTCCCACCACACGCACACACACATGCACACACGCGCACACACACACATGCGCACACACAGTGGATAAAGCGAAGGCAGAGGATACATCACCCAAAACAACTGCCTTGTGGGAGAGGGGAATTCTAGAAACACAAACAAACTCCATATTCATGCAGGCCACTGACCTTGGATGTCGGAATGTCTGCTAATGCATCACATCCCTGCTGACAGAACAGCCAAGGCCACGCCAGAGGCCATGCTAGATGGCTGTGCCTATGAGTGCTCTTTGCCTCCTGTCTCATTCTCACAGAAACCAGGGTGCTCTCAGGGTGTGCTGCGGGGACGCGAGGTGACCTCCTGCATTCTGCCTTTGAAACCTGCCCCCCAGCTTCCCTTTCTTACTGCTGTACATCCTGCTGGCACACAGGACGCGGGTCCCCTTGACGTCACTGTCAATCATGCAGTTGCTTAGTTGCTTGTCATTTGCAGGCTGACTCACTGTCAGCCTGGGCACTGGCCTTACTGTCCTGATGCTGGCCTCGGCGGTCTGCCCCACAGTTGAGCTGGGCTGTCTGGCCACAGTGAGCCCATGATTTGCCATCTTCTCCTCAGGGTTCAGCTCCTGGTCTGGACCCACGTAATCCCATCTCCACGTGGACACCCGAGGACCCCGGGGCTTCTACCCTGCCCTTTCTCCTGTGTTGTTCTGTTGATGCAGAGTAGCCTTTACCCAGAGTCTCCAACGGACACAAGAAGTAAATGCTCTTTCCTGTAACCGTTTCTGCTTTCTGCCTTCTCTTCTCCCATCCTAGTGCCCTTGTCTATCCTCTTACTGATGGCCCCAGAGAGAAAAGAGAACCTGGCCCTGCCCTCTGGCCCCTTTCGTCCTGGCCCAAAGGTGAAAGGGATCCCCACTTCTGCATGCCCTCTTTCCCCCCTCTAGTCCTATCTGGACATCGTGCTCCCCATCTCTGGGGAAAGGCTTAGCTGTAATCGTGAGAGCTGCGGGAACATGATTATAAGGGAATGAAAAATACATCAGTTTAATATGTTCAAAATACCTTTCCTCTTGCACAAACATAAATAAAACATGGTCTGTGTCCAGAAAGCTTCCTCTAGTCAAGGAGAGGGATTCATAATATATCGTTTCAAAATAATTCGATATATGTGCAGCCCCCTCTTCCCCGACAGCCTCTGCTGCCCCCCCACATACATCCTCACACTCTCTGCCTCTACTGAGTCCTTCAGTCTCTTCCCCAGGCTCTGTTGTGTATCACAGTTGTTGTGTACGCCAGCTTCCAGAGTCCAAGCACCTTGCTTGTTTGTTGACACTTGGCGCAGTGTCTCAAGTTCCCTAACTCATAAAAGCCTCATGTTAAGGTCTCCCTATATACTCAACTTTCCACTTGAAGATGAGGCTACGCAGATGAACAGAACAAGGAACTCTCTAGGAACACAGTTAGGATCGATTTCCTGATAGAATTCGAGAGGTCTGTGGCCTTAGACTAGAAAAAATCACTTGTATCACTTGTACCACTTGTCTTCCAACGCATTGTTCATCAATTTGCTTGAGTGGGCGCCAGTGACGTCTTCATTCATTGGGAATGAGGTTACATTATTGTTACTGTTTTTGGCGCATCAAATACACTACGGGTAGCTTGCCAGGTTCTGCCGTGGCTCTGGGTTCAATCACCTCTTAATATCTTCCATGCTCTGGAATCCAGCGGGTTCTTCAACTAGGAAGTGGGGAGTGGCATTGATAGGGCACCCTGTGATTTTAGCCACCCCATCACTCTGCTGCCAACAGAAGTTACTGTTGTTTACAGATTGTGATATGCTTGTGTTCATCACTTTCTGAAATTAGGAAAATCATTAGATCCCACAGGCAGGATCATCATTTGATGTGTTAATAAACATATATTTTCATTTTACAGATCTGTGCTCAAAAATTGCAATTTTTGAGAGACTAGAGCTATACTACTGCTGATTGGGTGCTTGCCTTGTACTTAACAACCTAGGTTCTATCTTTGGCACCATCCATAGCCCTCTGAGCCCCACCAGGTATGATCCCTGAGTTCAGATTCAGGAGTAAGCTCTGAGCATTATTAGGTTTGCCATCCCCCAAAAACAACATCAGTAAACAAAACAACAAGATCTTTTAGAACTTAATTTCAGTAGAATTAATATAATCTGTAATCCTGTGCATTCTATCAGATGCATATAAAAGGTGGCTGTGACCTTCATTCGATTTCCTGAGGCACACACAAGACCCCCCACGAATTAGAGCACCCAGATTAGCAGGTCCACAAATGCCCACTGGAAACAATTAGCAACAAGTTGAGCGTGAGGCTAGTGGAGTGAATGAACATGGCAGCAGGGGCCTGAAAGGAAGAGACGCTCATTGTCTGGGGGCAGTGGGCCCAATGGGAAGGGAGGCGAGACCACAGTAAGGGGGTTGGGAATGGATGGATGTTTACTGCCAGCTTCGGACAGGGTTCTGAGTGCCTGATAGCTGAGATCATCTCCTCACTTGTTCAGAGATCTGGGAGGTGATCGCTCTAGGAGGTGTCAGCCAGGGTGTTGGTGGTTTGCTCCAGGTTTTGTGATGGTTGGTGGCAGACTGAGACCTGACTGCAGGCTGTTTTCTCTCCCCTTACAGCCCCCTCCCAGAATATTGGGGGGAATGTAGGAAGGATTGTTGGGCTCACCACCATCCCCATCAAGATCAGAGCTGGAGCTATTTGGTGCTCTGTGGTCAGCTCAGAACCACCAGAGACTTGGCAGAGCCGTTTTGGCATTGCCATAAATCTTGGGACAAAGGCTGCATTTGCCTGCCCTGGTGTGAGGTGACAGTGTCCTCCAGGGCGAGTCAGTGGATGGGGGTGGACAATGGTCCACACAGGGGAAGAGGTGGCTGTTCCCCAGAAAACTGGGGAGGGGGTGTGGTGAGCTGTGGAGGGAGGCAGCCTTGATGAAAGCTCCTGGTACCTCAGAGTCACTAGGGCTGGAGGCTGTCAGAAGGAAGGTGATTCTTCTGCAGCTTGGAAGAAATGAACCTTGGGGAAAATGGAAGGAAATGTTCTCATGCAAAAGTCTGGGCAGGGCTTGAGTGATTTTGAATGTTTGTATGTAATTTTTTTGAGGGGAGGGTTAGGGGCCACACTAAGCAGTGCTTGGGGCGTACCAAGAGATCAGGGATCATTTCTGGTGGGGTCCAGGAGACCACATAGGGTACCGGGATGAACCCTGGTCAGCTGAGTGCAAGCGAAGCACCTCCCTGCTGTGCTTTCTCCAGCCCTTGTATGTCGGCCTGTCCTCTGGCCCTGCCTCCGTATGGAGTCGTCGCATCATCGGGTAGTTCTGTCTGTAATTTCTCGAGGAAGTCTCATCCTGTTTTCCGTGCAGAATGTCACCCAATTTCCTTCCCACCCGCAGTGCCCCAGGTCCTTTCCCCTTTACTCCCCTGACATGTGTGACTTCTGGTCTTTTGATCTAGACCCTTCTCAGGGCGTGAATTTTGTTGCCTTGTGCTTTCATTTGCACTGCCCTGAGGAGCAGTAATAGTTGATTTATTTTTACCTTTTTTTCTTTTGTCATGCTCCTCTAGGCCATCTATCCATCCTCTAGAGCTCTGTTTGTCCAGATGCTCTGTGCCCTATTCACCCCCCCTTTTTGCAATAGGGTGGTTTGCTTTCTTGTTGCTGTTGAGTTTGGTGACTTCTCTGTGGGGAAGGGCGGAACAATACTTGGCAGGGACAGGACAGGATAGGAACAGTAGGTTAAGGAGTCCAGTGGGGCGGATTATTGGGACTCTGGTGGTGGATGGGGCGTGTGTATATGTGAAGACGTGAGGAACTTTTCTCCTAAAACACCTGCCATGTGTTTGGGCAGGAGCGATTCTTGGGGGCCCACAATGGCAGGGAGCAAACCGAGTGCCTCACACAGGCAAGGCCTTTGCTCTCCTACTTGAGCCACATCCCATACCCACAGGTCCCCAAGGCAGAGACACCCAGTGCTACTCAGGGGGTGCTCCCTGCCTTGCACTTGGGGTCGCTCCCAGTGGTGTTCAGAAGACCCCATCATGCCAGGAATAGAACCTGACCCCCGCATGCAAAGAACATGCACTAGCCCTCTGCATTATCTCCACAGCCCCACAACACCCCCTTTATTTTGCCACAACTCTCACTATAGCTATGTTGCACTCAAGAAAAGAGTTACAGCAACAGGCAAACTTATTACTGCCCCATGTTAGCAGTGAAATATGTCCTGAGGGGGTGGAGCAAAGGGCAGCCTGGAGGGGTCTCTGGAGACTTGTTAGGACCCGGTATCAACCCTTATGTGATATTCCTTTGCCCCTGGCCACAACACGGCTGATTGTCACCTGTTTTTTTTTTTTTTTTTTTTTTTTGGTGGGAGGCAAGAAAACTGTCCTGGAAGGAAAATAATTCCTCCAGCCAGTCATTGCTAAGGGGCAAAGCTGGATTCAAGTCCAAATCCAGTTGTCTTCAAGCTCTTGCCCTGCCCACTGTCCACCCATCCCCCAGAAGGACCTCTGCAAGGAGGAAGGGAAAGGGACTGCCTCTAGGCGTTATCGTACCTTTATTTTGGGGACAAGGCAGAAGTGAAAGCTTGGAGTTGTGTGTTTTAACCAGAAAGAGCCTTCGATGGAAAAGCAGCAGGAAGCAGCTTAGGCCAGGAAAGGAAGTTGGCGTTGTTGGAATCGCAGCTTTGAGTCAGTGAAACCCAGACATGTGGGTCTGTTGGGGTTCAGGAAATGCTATTGTAACCATAAAACCTGATATCATGCGGGTTGGTTTGTTGGGAAATGTTGAGTGTGTTTAGGCTCATGAAGCAGCAAAAAGTAAGGCGGGGTCTCATGGGAGGCTTTTAGGGCCTGACGTGTTCATGAGTGTTGCATTCAGAGGCCAAATATTAAAGAAGAAGGGTACAGTCAAGGCAACTTCAGGGAAGTGGTGGCCAAGACCTGGGGCAAATGGGCTTCTTGGCCTCCTGAGAAATGGCAGTTTGAGTTTAAAAATTGGACAGACGGACCGATGGACGGACAGACGGACAGATGGATGGATGGATGGGTGGGGGGGGGCGGGTGGGCAGGCAGACGGATGGGCAGGCAGGCAGCAGGTGGATAGATGGATGGACTGATGAAGGGAAGTAGGGAGGGGTGGATGGGTGGAAGAGAGGGTGAATGGAGGATGGATGGATGGATGGATGGATGGATGGATGGATGGATGGATGGATGGATGGATGGATGGATGGATGGATGGATGGATGGATGGATGGATGGATGGATAGATGTATGTATGTATGTATGTATGGATGGATGTACTGACAGACAGATGTTCATTCCTAGAAGTGAAGGAGGGAACATGAATTACTAACAAAAAATTAGTTCCCCATGTTTCTTGAGGGCTTTCTGAATGAATAAGTGAACTCTGAAAATTAAAAGCAGAATTTTTTTTAGGACCAGGTTGAGATCAGAGGAATTCCAAGATGTGGCTGCAAGGCCTCGCCACCCCTGCCTGATTGCTCCCTTGACTCCTAACAAGATCCCAAATGCAGGGTCAGAGAGAGAGAGAGAGAGAGAGAGAGAGAGAGAGAGAGAGGGAGAGAGAGAGAGAAAGAAAATAGGTAGGTAGGTTACCTGCCTTGCATGTGGCTAAAACAGGTGTGGTCCCTGGCTCCCCATATGGTCTCCCTGAGCCTCTCGAGAAGGAAGCTTTGAGCAGTGCCAGGTGTAGTCCACCAAAAAAGATCCATGCTACAGTGTCCTCCCCCTACCCCCACCCCACCCCCATCCCCAGAGGCAGGAAGTCCCCTAATTTGCTTTCCTGGACTCACCAGATTTGCTTTCCTGGACTCACCAGATTCCATGGATCATGGTCCGTGGAGTGAAGTGCTGTAGGGAGACAGAACAAGCTGAATGGCCCAGGATTGGATCCTGGCCACATTTGTTACATTCTAACTCAGTGACCTTGGACCAGTTGCTTGTCCTCAGTTTCCTCAGTTGTAAAATGGACCTGAGCTGTGAACTCCCAATCAGGCCTCGCTTCTGCCCTTCCTCGGGGCAGGACACTGAGCCGGTAGGTGGTGTCCAGCCCCAGCAGAAGTCATTGAAATGAGGGGCTGAGGCAGGACAGACTCATGCTGGGGAAAGAGCAGGCAGGTAGATGGCCTGTCCCAGAGGCAGTTACTGGACCAGGGAAGTTCTAGAAGCAAGGTGTCTGCACGGCTTCCCCACATGAGCCTTCTGCTGACCCAGGCTGGCCGGACGAGCAGAGGAGTGTGCGGGGAGCACTCTGAGGCTGAGGCTGTCTGCAGCCGTGTCCTGTGAGGCTGCGAGAGGCAATATTATTCCGGCATCACTATCAGGGTGATATAAAAGGAGACATTCTCCTTAGCTCCCAGAGGCACATGGCCTGGTGCCAGCTTGCTGCTTGCTGGACAAACCCACAAATAGAGTCACTCCCCACTCCCCCCACTCACTTTTGATCCTTCAGATGTTTGAGAATCATGCTGGGTTTCTTTTACTGTCCCTTCCGGTCACCCTTCAGCACACCCCACAGCTGTGTGCCCTGTGGTGACCTCGGTGCTCTTCCGGCTGGGGACACAGATCTGGACATCTGCCGCCACTGTCCACTGCTTCTAGAATTAGAGCAGCCTCTTGATACTTCTCACTTCCCTTTTGTTCAGAGGTTGTGCATGCATGTGCATGTATGTGTGCGTGTACGTGTGTGCATGCGTGCGCATGTGAGTGTGTGTGTGTGTGTGTGTGTGTGTGTGTGTATCTGGGGATGTTGGGGGAGGACTGTGATCAGGTCTCCAAGCAGTGCTCCAGAATCCAGGGAACGTGTTGGTGATTCTTGGCCATCTGGGCTGGTGATTACATTGCAAGGCTCCGAGGATGTGGTGCTGCTCTGGCCCTCCGGGGCCACCCCAGCGGTGCTTATGGGATCATGTGGTTGGAGGATCAATCCCAGGCTGGGTGCCCGCTATGCAGGTCCCCTCACTGCCCTGTGGTCAACTGGCCCCTTGAGCTTTGCCATGGAGACAGCCCTGTCTTCTCTGTTTCCTAATGAAAACCCACATGTAAGCCTCGGTCTTTCTCACCACCTTAGAAGAGTAACACCCTTTCCCTACAATCAGAACTTTGAATCAGCGTTCTCTTCTCAGGTTGTCCATTTTAACTTTGCCATCTGATGTTTGTTTGTTTATTCATTCATTCATTCATTGTTGGAGGACAGGTTTAGCTATTCTGGGAGTTTTGTTGTTTTGCCCACTCCCAGCTTAATCTATTTAAGCCAGGGTTCATTCTAATAGACCTCTCTTCTATGTAAACACTGCTAGAGGGTGTGGCAGTTACAGAAGTCACCTTGACTGAATAACTTCTGACTTATACATCTACAAGACTTCTATGTTTTCTAGATTGGGCACAGCTCCTCTTTATACCCACTGCACCCAGGATGGGACAGTTAGAATTTACCAGGAGACTACCACCCTGGCTACGTTGAGACTATAGGAAGACTATAGGAAGGATCATACTAGTTTGCTCTAAGCAGGCGAGTGTGACCCTTTCAGTACAGGAGAACAAGATACTCAGAATCACCCTGGTGCAGATAATAATAAGAAGGACCTTGTGGGTACCATCTAGATTACATGAAGCTCATGAAATTAAGATGTATTACTTTATATCAGACCTCTCTTTCTCCAGTGTTTTACATAAGAGATAATCTCGGGATTAGTCCTTGGGATAACCTTTGTTTATACCTGCAATAGGGTGTGGCACTGCTCTTCTACACTCTGTTTAGGGTGCTTTGTTGACATGACCCTCCCTGTCACAAATCAGATTACTTTGGTGTATATAAGGGGACTGACTTGAGGCCCCTTCATCCTTCGGCTTTTGGCCTTCTAGCTTTCAGCTTTTGGCTCCTGTGGCTTTTGGCTCCTCGGCCTTTTGCTTTTGGCTTTTGGCTTTTTGCTTTTTGGCCTTTTGCTCCTTCTGGGTAGGACTCAGCTCAGGTGACATCCCTCTCTTTGGTGGGAGACTTAGGCTCTTTGTATGGTCTAAGTTCGGACCAGAGCTAGAGTTTGTTCATTATATTGGAATGCTGTGGAAGAGCTTTTTGTACTATTAAAAGCCTTTTTGGAACTGCACCGACTCGTGAGTTTTCAGCTGTTCTCCTGGCATCCTTGGAGGTAGAAGAGAACTTCTGTCCTGACACTGTCAGGGACCCCGGTGGAGTTCCCCGACAATTCATGCATTTATTTATTTATTTATTTATTTATTTATTTATTTATTTATTTATTTGTTTATTTATTTATTCTTTTATTCTTTTATTCTTTTATTTATTTATTTAGTTAATTTGTTAGTTAGTTTTATTTTATTTGGGGGCCACACCAGGCAGTGCTCAGGCATTATACCTGGCTCTGCATTCAGGGCTCATGTCTGGCAGTGCTCAGGGAACTATATGGGATGCTAGGGTTTGAACTTGGGTGGACTGCAGGCAAGGCAGTTGCCCTACTCTCTGTGTTGTCACTCCAGCCTCCTCTGATGCTTGCTTAAATCTCATTCATTTTTGGCAGGGAGGACATAGGGGGAGACATTGGGCCACACCAGGGCTCTGTCCTACCTCTGTGCTCAGGTGTCACAACCTGAGTTGACTGTGCAAAGCAAGTGTCTTACCCGCTGGACTCTGACTCTAGCCTCGCCATCTGATTCTTGGATCCACGTAAGGCACAGAGCAATCATTACCCGAGGCTCAAATTTATTCCCAGAAACAGACAAAAAAAGAACACCAGACACTTGCCAAGTGCTCTTCTACCTGCAGCCCTTAGTAGCTAAATGGTGGTACCCGGATGCTGCCCCACCCAACTCTCCTCTTTTCTGGCTGAGGAGGGTCCTGCAGCAGCTCAGATGTCCCTAGGAGAGAATGCCTTTGGGAGGGACATAACTGCTCAGAAATTCTGCTCAAAGGCAATTTCCAGAACATTTCAAAGTCTGTCCCCTTCCCTAAAACAACAAAAACCAGGCCGGAGTGAGAGCACAGTGGGTAAGTGCTTGCCTTGCACGCTGCTAACTGGGGTTTGATTCCCGGCACTGCAGAACGGTCCTCTGAGCCTGCTAGAGTGATTCACTACCTCGCTCTGACCTCTTCCAGCTGTGGCTCTATACTGGAAATCCAGACAAAGTGTGTCCCCACTCATGCCTTCCCATGGCTGCGGGTCAGCAGCATCTTACTCCCCCTGTACCCCTCCTCGGACTCCAGACTTGGCGCAAGCTGCTGGCAGCCCTGGCTCACGTCCAGCTCAGCTCCACCCCTGTCCACCACAAGCTGCTCCTGCTCCCTGAGATTTCAGCCCACATTTGGAGCACTGCTCCTCTCTGTCTACCACACCTGGCAGACCCCACGTGACCCATTAAGCCAGTCATTGAGAGACTGCATTTGGGGAAATACAAGGGTGGAGTCCCCACAAAGCCACGGGACCTGCTGACCATGACGCCAGAATTCATTCAGCCCCAAGTTCTCAGGTTGAAATCCAGACCCAGATCCTTATTCCTCATCACACCCTTTCCTGCCACGCTGAGCCCTGACCCCAATCCCTTCCGTTTGTTCCCCCAGAATAAGGTCGTGCTGCTCAGCAAGAACATCCCCCTCACTCGTCTGCCAGCCACGGCGCTGGGGCTTCACGGGCCACCCACGCTTCTGACTGACTACCCGTTAGGGAGTTCTGACTATCCACTCGGGTATAATTCGCTAGAATGACTCACAGCACTCAGAGAAGCACTATAATTATGAAGACAGTTTTAAAAATGAAAAGAAAAGGTAGAAATCAGGACCAGATGAAAAGTAAGCACATAAGGCAAGGTCTGGTGGGGGGGTGCAGGACTGGGGCGGGGTGGTCCCCAACCAAAGCATCTATGTCTCAGGATCCTGGGTTCCTCTGTATTAAATAGCTCCTCAAAAGGGCCAGAGGGATAAAACAGAGGTGGGCCACTTAGAGTGGACGGGGTTTGAATCTCAGTACTGCAGATTCCCTGGAAGCCCAGTCAGGAGTGATCCCTGAGTGCAGAGTCAGGAATAAGCCACCAGCTCTGCTGGGCATGATCCAAAAATCCCCAAAGACCCAAAAAAAATCAAGACTAATCAAATCCTCAAATAAAAGTATCATTCAAGGTTATTTTGCATAATGTTCATAAGGTTGATGAGGGGAAATTTCCCAGCTGGACTGTAAGGAAAACATGGTTTTGGTGGACCTGACTTCCTTTTACATTATTCTGCCAAAAGTCAGTTTCCAAAAATGTATCTAGATGTTAAGTGAGGACTTAATCTGTGTCACCAACCGAGCTGTGGGATTTGGTTCCTTAGTTTTTGCTGTCAGGCGAGAAAGGAGGATTGACTCATCCATCCAGTAGTCAAACTCCAGTCTGACAAGGCCAACCAGCCACTGTCACAAGGCCCAATGCCCCGCCTTCTGGTCCCCGATTGGCTGATTCCCCTTCAAGTCATTGCATTAGCATAAACTCTCTGAGGACAGCCAGGAATAGCAGTGATACTTACTGTTCCAGAAGTACCAGCGATTTATGGGACAGAATTCCATCGAGGAAGCCAGCCAGATGCCAGCCACCTTCTGTATTCTCTGCAGGGCAGGGCTCCATTTGTGCTTTGTATCTTCCCCAGTTCTACTAGCTCTGCATGTAGAACTGTAGAACATGCATCCCTGTCCTCTGCACCAGGTCACCTCCCTTGTCACCATGTGGAAAATGACCATCTGACTTTTATCCTTTCTCTATTGTCCACATAGCTGAAAGTGGAGGGCTTGCAGCTTGTATGGAGAAGGGAAATTGTAGGTTTTCCTTGAGTCTCTGAATAATGGGTCTGGACCCTTGACCACAGTTCTGGTGCATGTTACATCGCGGCTCAGTCATGCCGCCTTTGGGCTGCAGTTTACCAATCCCAGTCATTGCCAAATTGCATTCAAATAGTCTTTCTGGCTTTTCAAAGAAGTCTCTGGTGTCTGAGGAACTTTCAGAGATAGGGACAGTGTAATCAGAAATCTCTTTTGTTGTTGAGGAAAGAAAGAGATGCCGGAGTTGTCTGTGACTGGGTAAAAGCATGAGTCATGGACCCGATGGAATGGTTCAAGGAACTCTGACTTATACCACACGCTCTCACACTCAGACACTCGCACAGATTCTTTGTACTGGAGCGAGTGGTTTTGATGCAGAGCCCCAAGCCCCAAGCCATCACTGTCACCACCAGAAACTTCTTCCTCTTGTGCAGAGTTGAGGCCAGAGCTGCTTTGAGTGACCAGCCTCTCCTGTCCAGCTCATGAAACACACTGTGTGCTCCACCAAAAGTGAAACAGCTGCTGCTTTATTTTCTTCCTTTCTAATTTAGAGATGACAATGGCCTCATTTGTAGGACTGCTCCAGGTGTGTCTGTGGGGTCTACACAACCCAGGAGTTCGTAAAATAGAACCAAAACTGTGTATTTGTTTGTGTGTTTTCTGATCGGCAGAAACAAAATATTTGGAGCACCGCCGTGTAGGAACTGATCCATTAGCTGAGCAGATGAAGTGCATAGTCCTGCTCACCTGTCAGTGGCTAATTATTGTTACCATGAGGTGGAAATGCTTCCCAGGGCTCTGGCTGTGACAGGAGTGACAACAGGGAATCAGAGAATGAGCTCAGAGAACTTAGCAGACGTGACTGAGTCCTAAAACACACCTGTATGTGGTGGGGTTTTATTTTTTGTTTCTTTTTTTTTGTTTTGGTTTTTGCTTTACTTTTTTGTTTTCCCAACAAGGAGAAGCAATGGGATTGGTGCCATCCCCCTGTTTTACCTAAGTCCTAAGTACAAATTTTTCTATTACGTTTTCTGACCCATAATGATAGTGCAGGCTTCGTTTTGTTGATAGGGAAAGGAGGATCTATCTGCTTCTATTATAGAGACTTGAGGCCTTTGCAGAAATGTCGAGGAAAGTAAACAATATCAGGGAAGGAAGGAAAGAAGGAAGGAAGGAAGGAAGGAAGGAAGGAAGGAAGGAAGGAAGGAAGGAAGGAAGGAAGGAAGGAAGGAAGGAAGGAAGGAAGGAAGGAAGGAAGGGAGGGAAGGAGGGAGGGAGGGAGGGAGGAAGGAAGGAGGAAGGAAGAATGGAAGGAGGAAGGAAGGAAGAATGGAAGGAGGAAGGAAGGAAGAATGGAAGGAGGGAGGAAGGAAGGAAGGAAGGAAGGAAAGAATGGAGGGGAAGGAAAGGGAAGAAAGGAAGGAAGAGAGGAAGGAAGCGGAAAGAAAGAAGGAAGAGTAAAGAACAAAAGCCAAAACTCTGAGCCTAGTTCTGAGTAAACAGACATCATTTTTTTTTTGCACTCACTTATTCTGTTTTGTCTTGGAGTCTCGCCCAGTGGTACTCAAGGGCTACTCTTGCTCCGTGCTTGTCACTTCCAGCTGTGCTCAGGGGAACATACTGTATCTGGAATGGAACCAGGTCACTTGAACGCAAAGCCTGCACTCACCTCGCCTTTGAATTCGGTCCCTAAATTAATTCATTCCTGTGTTAGATTGGTCAGAGATCTCTCCTAAACTTCTTGAGTATATCATCTTGAGCTGTAAATTAGGGTGGGCAGCTGCAGGTAAAAATCTGATTTTTTTTTTTTGGTGGATGCCCTTTTGCACATCTAATTTTTTTTTTTTTTTTATAAATAGCCAAGCTACTCAGAATCAGGGAAAACATCTGCTTGGAAAACATCTTCCGGCCTTCTTGGGTGTTCCTTTGTCCTGTTGGATAGGGTAGCGGCTAAGGTGAGACAGAAGGGGATTGGCTATTGGTGTCATCCAAGCCTTTCTTATTCACCCCTTTCTCCTGAAACCCACAGACACCAGCGACAATGCCGTTATGTGATCTGGTATTCTGCAAATTAAGTCATTTCAGCTCAGATGTAATGGTTCATTATCAATCCCAACCAGGTGCCTCTTTCATCCCGGGCATCCATCTGTTGGCTTCCCTGCTGTCTCCCGGTGCTGGCCGCCTGATCACTGTGTCTTTGCATTCAGTCCTCTCGGGAGGAGAGGCATAAACCACACAGGCAGCATCCTAGAAGTCAACAGCCCTTAGACATTCGTAGCAGGCCTTCGGAGTCAGTGCTGAGAGTTAATGCCGCTCCCCTGGCAGGGACCTGATGTTGTTTGCCAGCGCTGCTGTGGAATTTAATAGGTACCAAAGCAGAGCTGGCTCTCGGTCCTGCTCCTCTCCCAGACGAGGACCTGGCTGTTTGCTCCTGTTTCTCGTCATTGCCACCTGAGTGTTAAATGCTACACCAGCCACTTCCGCCTACCCCCAGTGCAGCACCCAGGGGCCATGCCACAAAAACAGCATTTGTTCCTGGCTTATAAATGTTCGTTTTTCAGAGCATTTGGAGAATAAAGGCAATGGATAAAGAATAGAAAAAGCGCCCATCGATCTTCAATCCCAGATAACACACTTAATACTTAGGGATATTTCTTTTCAGTTTTTTTGTGCTCATAGATCCCTTTCGTTTCTCTCCCCATCCCCACAAAACAAAACAAAACAAAACAAAACAAAACAAATCGGGAGCTCATGCTGCATACTCTCGGTATTTTAGGATTTTTTTCCAGTAACCTATATGTGTGTGTGGAATTGTCCCCTAGTCATTAATATATACTCATTAGGAACATAATTTTAATGATTATTTGAGCATTTTCTTATTTGAGCAGATGATCACAATTATTGGAGTTCAGGTGACTGATGCTCCAGGAGCTTCTGAGAAAGTGCTGGATGAAGGACATGTTTAAAACTCAGGAATTTTGACAAGAAATTTAGGGAATAGTGAAGTGTTTGCCTCTGCCCCAAGGCCTCTGCACTCCCATTGTTTTTATACAAGCCTGCAGTGGGCCAGAGGCTTGGTACAGCAGGGTAAGTGTTGCCCTCCATGCAGCTGACCCAGGTTATCTCTGGGACTGCCTTTGCTCACCTGAGCACAGAGCAAGGAGCAAGCCCTGAGCAATGCTGGGTGCCCTCAAAAAAATCAAAGGAATAAAATAAAATAAAAATAAGATAAATCACTGTCTCCCCTTTTATCTTCGATTTGCTCGAGCGGGCACCAGTAACATCTCCATATGACCTGTCTCATGCAAGTAGAGCCCAAGGGCACCTGCTTGCTCCAGGAACATAAAGAGCCTCAGACCATTCCATCAAGTCATGGGAATGAGGTCGATAATTGTTACTGGTATCTGGCATATCAAATACGACATGGGTAGCTTGCCAGGCTCTGCCGTGTGGGTAATATACTCTTGTAGTCATCTCAAAATCCAGCATTTATTGATGAACCGCGCAGCCACAAGCGGCCGTGCGAGCCAGACTGTGATAGGCTGGTCTGCCGGGTGGATTTCTGACGAGGAGGAATTCCAGATGTGGAAAATGGAGGTCCTCATGGAGTGGGGGTGTCGTCTGGCTTGTTGTGAGGCTCTGCTGGGGTGGTGGGCCAGGGCTAGAACCTGCCATCCCTCCTGGGCACCTCATGAGTGGCTGGGCACAGTGAGAGTCAGTAGCAGCTCTTCCCCATGTCTGTCTCTGGATCAGCATACCTGGGCCAGATTAAAAAAAGACTGCAGCAGGGTGGATCTCGATGAGCCGGACTGTGATATGCTGGTCTGCTGGGTGGAGTTCTGACGAGGAGGAAGTCCAGATGTGGAAAATGGAGGTCCTCATGGAGTGGGGGGTCATTTGGCTTGTTGTGAGGCTCTGCTGGGGTGGTAGATAAATAAAATAAAAAAGAAAGAAACTTGAGTTTAGGGCTGCTGAATTTGGTCCTACTTGCAGTATACAGCCCAGACTCAGCACCTTCTCTGTGTGGTGAAAGGCGCCGCGTTCCCCCAGGGAGAAGGTGCCTTGCCAGGCACAGAGCTCTTGCTGTGGAGCATATCCATCTCCCCCAAAAATAGGGCAGAGGGGAAGAATATCTATTTCCAGCTGATCACTAAGGGGCCTCCAGAGAGGCCAACCATTGTCCCGGCACACACTGGAGCTGGACTCCCATGCAGACGGGAAGCGAGAATGCAGCAGCATGTCCCAGCTCTGATGTGGGGCTCCTTGAAGTCTTAGTCAAATCACCCAGTCACCTGGTGGCTACGATCAGAAACCTGAGAGTAGCTGAAGACTGGTCAAGAGGCGCTTCCAGAAGTCCCCATTCCTTTGGTGGGACATAACTTGAGGATGACTTTCCACCCAGCTCTCCTGCATTGGGGAGTGACTGCAACCAAGGAAGCTCTTGCCTTCCAGGGATGAAGTTAGCATGGAGAGTGTGTGTGGGGGGGGTGCAGGAATAAGTAGTTCCTCTACTCCTCTAAATTAAAAAGCCATCTGCTTGGGGTCCCCAGTTGTGTGAATGATGAAAGTTCTGTCATGTGTTGACTGGAGAGAGCAGGCGGGTGCTGACATCTGGCCAACCTGTAGGCTTCGCATGTGGTCAACCTGGGTTTGAACCCCGTTACCATGTATGATCCCCCAGACACTGCCAGGGATGGTCCATGAGCACTAAACCCAGAGTAATCCTGGAGCACTGTTGGGTGTGCCCTCTCCAAGCAAACTCCCAAGAGTTCTGTTGTGTTGTGTTGTGCGTGTGTGTGTGTGTGTGTGTGTGTGTATACATGAGTGAACATCTCATAGGAAACTTGAAAGGCTCCTTCTCAAGCCCATGTCTTAGGTCCAGGGCTGAATATTGAGCCTTTGGCACCAGCAGGAAAGGCCCTGGGTCCTTTGTTGCTTCTTGCGCCCATAAACAGATCTCTAACCAGTTTTGGGAGCCCTGCACTTTTGGGTCTGTCCATGTTCACTCCTAATCACTGCAACTCCCCCAACCTTAGGCATCATTCTAGGGGGGACCCAGCTCTGGGAGAACCCTCGAACACCTCCTGGGGGAGCCCTTCTTCCCTGCCTGTCCCTGGAGAGCCCCCCACTTGCATGAATGCTGAAAAGTTCTGTCCTCTCAGGCCTGTGTCCCTTTCTCTGTTCCTCCTGGACGGCAGGGTATGAGGTCTGAGTGGAATACTGTGTGCCGTTCAAAGGGAGGAGGCTGTCTGCGGGCGATGGGGATGCACAGGTGCCGAAGTTGCCTCTTAATCTTTGGCTTCATTTTGAAGCCTTCTTGGTCGGTTGTAGGAGGGTATTTTTTAAAATATCTTACCTTAAAAAATGACATGATTTGTTGCAAGAGGGAGAAAAGCCAACCAACCCAGCACTCTAGTGTTTGAAGAATAGTATTATCCCATTTTTATAGTCATAAAATAATGACACGTGCCAGGTGTCCTGGCCTGAATATACAGAGTTACAGAGTTACTGTCATTCTGAAGGAATCTTTACAACAGCCTCATCCCTTACTCTTCCAGGTCTGCGTTGGCAATGGGCTCTAGGTCCCCATATGGCACTATTCCCATTTCATCCAGCAGGGGGCAAAGTCGCTGTCCTTACTGACACTTGCTTTGTTGGCTCTGAAGTGGGAAAAAAACCTGGATGTGGGACTTTCCTCCAAAGACTAGAAATTGAACTCCCATTTGACCCAGCCATACCACTCCTGGGAATCTACTCTGGGAAACCAAAATACGCAGCGGAAACACCATCCCTACTTTTATGTTCATAGCAGCATTATTCACAATAGCCAGAATCTGGAAGCAACCAGAGTGCCCGAAAATCGATGACTGGATAAAGAAGCTTTGGTACATCTACACAATGGAATACTATGCAGCTGTTAGGAAAAATGAAGTTATAAAATTTGCCTATAAATGGATGGACATGGAGAAGATTATATTGAGCGAAATTAGCCAGAAGGGAGAGAGACAGATACAGAATGACTGCATTTATTTGCATGGCATAAATATATATGTACATATTATGATACCAATATCCAAGGTCAAGTGAAACATATATCAGGAGGTCTTGTCAAAGGTGGAAATTATCACAAACGTGTGGGAGTCAGAGGCTAGGTAAGACAGAAAATGGAACAGGGTGCTAATAATAGTTGAGGGTACTAATGCCGAACCTAGAACTGAGCATTAAATAGAGGGCAAAAGGATACACATGACAACCTTTTAATGTATGTTCTGTAATCCATAGTCTGGAAGGGAAGGAAAAGAGAAAGAGAGAGAAAGGGAAAAGAAATAAAGAACCTGCTATGGAGCAGGGCTGGGGAAGGGGGAGGGAACCGGGATGTTGGTGGTGGGAGATGGGCACTGGTGGAGGGACGGGTGCTGGAACACTGTATGACCAAAAACCCAAACATGAACTTTTTAATTGTATATCTTTTTATTTGTATATCTCACGGTGGTATAATAAAATACTTAAAAAAAAAAAAACCTGGATGCAGAATCTGAAACTGTGTTCTTGGTCCTCCCACACCAGGAGCGGTATGAGCTTGAACTATTTATTTAAACCCTTTAGTCTCAACTGTCTGAGCTCTACACTGGGAGTTATTATTGGGGTCATTTCTAAGATTCCTTCTAGCAACAACCTTTTGTAGTTTCTTTGTGGTGGACAAGTTTCCAGTTATGTGTATATGCACATTGTTTCTAGATTGGAACATATTTTTTATGATGATTCCTTTGACCTGAGCAGGAACAATAGTACAACAGGTAAGGCACTGACTTTACCTGCTTGCCTTATGTGGCTGACCCGGGTTCTATCCCCAGCTTCCCAGATGGTCCCCTGAGCCCAGCCAGGAGTGATCCCTGAGTGCAAAGTGTAGAATGAACCCTGAGCATAGGTGGGTGTGGCAGAAAAGGAGGTGGGGCCGAAGCTGTAGCACAGCAGGAAGGGCATGGCAGGCCCAGGTCCCATCCTGGCGTCCCAAACGGTCCACTGAGCACCGCCAGAAGTAATTCCTGAGGGCAGAGCCCTGAGCATTACCTGATGTGACCCAAACAAAAAAAAAAAAAAAGGAGGGGGAATAGTTGGAAAGGGAGAGGAAGTGGAAAAGAGGAGGAAGAGAGGGAGGAAGAAGAAAAGGAAGAGGAGGAAGGAGGAAAATCCATTGACTTCATTGTTTTTAGGGGGCAATACTCTATATTTGAAGTGATACAAAGTGGGAATACTCAGTATTTAAAATAAATGTCGAGCTAAGTTTCACACACACACACACACACACACACACACACACACGTACGCGCGCGCAGCGGAGGCTCTTCCAACAGGGACCCCGGGCTGGTCAGGGAGCAGATCTGTGGCTTGAAGAGCTCTGATCGCTCGGGGCCTGAACTCACTTGCCCAGCCTAGCAGCTGGGAGATTTCTTAGGGTGACTTTATGGAGGGAAATTTTTGCAGCTAATCACTTTAAAAACAACCAACCGGGTCCAGGACCTAGTGCAGCAGTCAGGCACCTGCTTAGCCTGTCCCTGACCCCGGCTCATTCTCCAGCACCATTGGGTCTCTCGAGCACCACTGGGTACAGCCACAGAGATCCTGAGCACTGCGGTGTGGCACCTTGGGGCCTGAGTGCCTGGCATTTTTAGACCCATTCATTGAACCGCTGGCATAGTTGGCAGAGAATTGCAGGAGAGTGCTGCAGTTCCCCAGATATTCTTGCAAAGCCCCGTCTTGCTCAGTGTGTATGAGGCCCATGTGCCCATCCAGAATTGGTGCGTGGTTTCTCTCTCCCATCTTCTCTTTTCCCAGGATGGTCTTTTGCTCCCATTGCCCACACTCTTAAAAACTCACAGTGGCCCTGGAGAATGTACAGAGAGAGTCAAAAGCTGACGGACGATCTGGACTTTGGCAGAGGTCCTCCAGGGGTGGGAGACGGCTCCCATTTCTCAGGCATTGCTTTCACGTCGCTGCTAATAACAGTTGGATTTCCATAAAGCGCCTGTGAGGAGGAGCCCTGTTGTGCCTTGATGGCTCTCCCGGGCGGCTACAGCATGAAGCGAGATGGTGGCCTTGAGCCTCTTTGTCACTGTACAGTCGTGTGCGTGGGGACAGAAGTTCTAGTATTGTTCAGAAGCACTTGCTTATAGGGAAAACAAAAGGGAATTTGATGTGTTTTAAAAGAACAGATAGCCAGAGGCATTTTAAAAATTCACTCCAGGACTTTTTTTTTTAACTTTCTGGAGATACTGTGATGCACAAGACTGTTAATGGCGGTTTGGCACATGCGTCCTCCCTGCGTCCCCACCCCCACCCCACCGGCCACCCCACTCCAGGCGCCCACTTCCCTCCCCCAAGATCTCGAGGACACTTTAATTCAAGGCTACTACTCTGCTTTGCTCTGTTACCAGTTTTTATTTAGAAGAGTCTAGAAATTATGGGACTTAGGTGTGGGAAGGGCCTGGAAACCTTTTCAGTAGAATCACTGAGGGAAGAGATACTAAATTTCAGACAGATCAAATGACCTGTCTAGTGGTCACTTAGCTAGAGAGGCAGCAGTGATGTTCCTCTCCATCAGACTTTACAGGAATTTGTATATTTAAAACAAAATAGAGCCTTGTATTGAAGTGGGTTCATTCATTTTTAATTTTCTCTATGCCTTCTTGAATGTTTTGTCAAGTGATCATCCTGCAATATCTATCAACTGTGTTTCATTTTGTTTTGTTTTGATCACCTCTTCTGGTGGTTGGAAGAAATTGTCCTGATTTTTCTGATGAATTGTTTCTGTGCTTGCTGTATTTCAAAGAGATAAAGGTTTATTCTGGTGTTCTTTCCCCTGCCTCCCATGTTCGAATATCACAGTCTGGAATAATGTTGTCATGGGGCTGGGATGCTTTTATGGAGCAGTATCATGAGACCAGAGTGAGAATCACATTATGAGTTAGCATTGTTATCAGTTTTATTGGAGCTGAAACGGAGTGAAAGGATTTAGGAATAATTGGGTAATCAAAGTGAATTAAATCAAGAGGGGAAAATCTCAGTTCTGGCATCAAATGGGAGACGTGATGACTTCCACATCTGTGGTCTTTATCCATTTTAATCAAGTCTAAATTATGCTATTAAGATGTATTTTTGCTACATTTACTTGCTCAGACATGGCAGGCTTTATATTCATCTCTGGATAATTTTCGAAACATTAAAACATCCTCACCAGATCTAGAGAGAAGTTACCTAACTTGATTACCATCCAGATACTCTGAGTTGCTATGATGTTTATAACTGTGGTGCAGAGATTGCGCATAATGGAATTGAGAATGCTGAGCCTTCAGCCCAACTAGATAAAGTCTGTATCTCCCGATTCGTTGTGTCTTTTAAAAACTAGGTTTAAGTGGTGTCTTGTTAGTATAAATTTGCTGTAATAAATAGTATGGAATGTTATTGGTATGGCAGAAGTAACTGCTATAGTAACTAGCCTGGCTTGCTGGCTGGTGTTTGCTGAATTTCCCTGGAGGTATTGCCTTTGCAGTGAAGTCTGTTGCTCCTAATGAACAGGAACAGTGATCAGCTTTCTCCTCTTTTTTTTTCTCTCCCCAGATACCTCTTAAGTATGTAAAGTGAGAATACAGAATTATGGAATCGCACTGAACTGAGTTCCCAAACAAAACTCATTTAGAAATCTGTTGAGTCCTCTGTTGAAATAGTTTGTATTTTAGGAAAAGGTGTATGAATATTTTCTCTTGTTTTGAGCCCTTTTCCCATAAATCTTAGATGTTTGCTTTTTGTTGGGTTTGGTTTCAACTCCCTGGCACTCAGAACCTACATATCCTGTGTGCCTAAAGTGGGCGGAGCTGAGGGTTGGGGGAAGAGGAGGGCTTGTGTACATCTATAGAGACCTAGCGAGGGCTTTGGAACAAAGACCACAAGTGTCTGAGCCCTGAACGTAGCAACCCTCAGGGACCCGTCATTGAAGAAACCCCAATTCTGTTCTCTGGAGGCATGTGTGCTATTCCCGACTGCTTTTGTATGGTACAACTGTTTGACTTTCAAAGAATTCCAGAAGTGTTGTTGGAGAAAAGTGGGTACCTTGGTGATAGGTGTGGTGTGAAAAATATCTGTGCATGAAACTGCCTTTAACAGCACCGTCAATCATAGAGCCCAATAATTTATTTTACTGTATCACTGTATAACTGTCTTCCCATTGTTCATCGATTTGCTCGAGTGGGCACTAGTAACATCTCCATAAGTCCTGTTACAAGCAAGTGTAACCCAAGGGCATCTGCTTGCTCCAGGGACAGGAAGAGCCCAAACCATTCTTCAGGTCATGGAACTGAGGTCCATAATCGTTACCAGTTTTTGGCATAACAAGTAAATAAAACACAGTTAGCTTGCCAGGCTCTGCCGTAAGCAGTAAGTTCAGGGCTTACCGCTGTCATTTCTGCACTTAGAGATCATTTCTGGCACCGGAAGTGAATGGTTGAGAACTATAACTGGTGCTGGGGACTGAACAGGGGTTGGCCACCTGCAAAGTTAAGTGCCTTACCCGCTGTACTATCAGGCCACAAATTAGCTTGTAGACATCTTCTGGTGTGCAGAAACCTTCATAGAGGGGCCCGAGTGATAGCACAGCGGTAGGGCGTTTGCCTTGCATGCAGCCTACCGGGTTCGATCCCTGGCATCCCATATGGTCCCCGAGCACCACCATGAGTAGTTCCTGAGCGAAGAGCCAGAAGTAACCCCTGAGCATCACAGGGTGTGACCAAAAAAGCCCCCAAGAAAGAAACCTGTGTAGTTGATATATCCCGCTTTTCTACAGGTGGAATTTTCTTGTTACACATCCTTGCATGCCCCAGTTTTATTAGACGCAGTAACATCAAGCATGTTTCGTAAGTTCCTACCAGTTTAGTGTGATATTGGAACATGTATATGGGAAACCATTGTTAGATGGCAGTCTTAGCTAGCCTGGGAGCTTTGCTGTTTTATCCACTGACAGCTTAATCCATTTACATGTTCTATTTTTTTTGTTTTTATTTATTGTTTATTAAACATTTTATTATACCACTGTGAGATATACAATTACAACTTTTTAAAAATTTAATCACCATGAGATACATACTTACAAAGTTGTTCATGGTTGGATTTCAGTCACACAATGTTCCAATGCTTGTACATTCACTAGTGTACATTTCCCACCACCAGTGTCTCCAGTTTTCCTCCTGCCAAGCTGCCATCTCCCAATAAAGATTTTATTAAAATTCATAAAGAGGGCCGGAGAGATAGTCCAATAGGTAGGGAATTTGTGATGCCAGCAACTGACCTGGGTTTGATCCCTGGTCCCCAGGTACTACCAGCAGTAACCCTTAAGCAGAGCCATGAGTAAGCTCTGAGCACAATTAGGTGTGACTCAGGAGGTGTGACCCCCTCCATCCCTCCAAAAAAAAGAATTCTAGAAGTATTTGTTGTTTGTTCCTAGATTTTGTAGTCATTTCAATTTGGGTGGGTTTTATATTTGTTTGTTTTGTTTGGGGGTCACTCCCAGCAGTACTCAGGGGCCATTCACGATTTGCTTAAGAGACCATGTAGTGCCTGGGTTTAGACCCGGGCTGGGTTCCAACTCTTGTGACCATATGCCCAGCTCAGTAGTCACTGAATTTGAGCAAGTTAGGACAACTAAAAGCTTGGATATTTTCAGAAAGTGAGGTGGCTCCAAGAAATGAAGAAATTGCCTCTTTGTGCACGTGTGTGTTTCGTGGAGAACTAGTTGAACATCAGTAGCACAATAACTTACATCCACTTATCACAAGCCCATCAATGATTTATGTATTTACTTGCATTTCACAAAAGGCCAAGAGGTCTGTACTATTCCTATCTAGCTGTTATCTTCGTGCAGAAGCCTAAGCCACAGAGCGCTGAGGGCACTCAGCCAAAGTTACCAGACTAGAAACCAACTTCCTAGCACAGTTTTTACCCCAGAACCAAGGTTCTCGGGTGCTGCATTCATGAAAGCTACATTTCCAGATAGACCAATGACTAGAATAGACTCAAAACAGTGTTTTCTGAACCTTTATGTATGGACTGTGAATGGATTATAGAAATACACTTCCCTGGGGTGATCACTGCCATGTGAATGATTGAAACTCATACAATCTGGAAGCATCCATGCTGGGCCCAGAGTGACACAGCTTTTCTGTTGCGTTTCCAAAAGTTGCCTCTTGAGACACTTTCACAGCTCCGTCTGAGGGAGAGCTCTGAGTCCTGGGATTGCTCTTCAGGGCACCCTTATTCCTATGGCTCCTGGAGTCACCACCTGGCCCCCATCCCCTAGTTGTTGCTCCCTGCTCCCTGCACTATTGTTGATCCAGCTAATTCAGAAACAGATGAGAATTTCCTTATATCCTATCATTATGATGATGATGATGTTGATGATGTTGATGATGATGATGATGATGATGATGATGATGATGTAATGCCCAACTTTCTTTCAAATGACAAAAAACAGATTATTTTTCCAAATGGGGAGATGTTTTAGACTGAAACAAAATTTGAGTTAAAATTTTTTCTTTTTTAGAAAGCAAATCACATACCCCCATTGTTTTCATTGCGATTTCATTTATTTATTTGGTTTTGGGACCACACCAGCAGTGCTCAGGGGCTTACTCCTGGATCTGTGCTCAGCAATCACTTGGCAGTCTTGGGGGGACCAGATCAGGTGCTGGGGATCACACTCAGGTCAGCCATGTGCAAGGCATTGCCTTATCCACTGCACTATCTCTCTGGCTCCTTCATTGTGATTTAACAGCACATCTGGTTGCCTGCTAGGGAGATACTTCCTCCCCCACATTGGCTTTTTCTAGATGCTTCTTTGGCATTGTGAAGGTGTGTTTCCCTCCTCCTCCACTTAGGACAATTGGAAGAGCCATGAGCCCACCTAACTTGTTCATTTGCGCAGCCACTAAACTCTTCACTGTTGCTGGAAGTAGAGGTTTGAGAATCTGTTGGCTGGACCTGAGTTGGGCTCAGGATGTACTGTGTAGAAATCCTTCAGAATATTGGGCTCAGAGAAGCATTCTAGCACTGATAGGGCACTTTGATGCATTGTCAGAACCTTCTGGTGGTTCCAGGGCCAGAGCCAACACCAGCCCAGATGCACTGTTGGCTTCGACAGCCTGTCAGAAGTTCCATATTTTCAGACCATTCCCAGCCAAGGGCACTGTGTGAGGGAATTGGTTTGTTTGCCGTCTCAGGCAGGTTTAACCAGCTGTGATGTCAGGAGCATGGTTGTTCTTTGTGTCTTTGCTGTTGATGCCTTGATGCAACCCAACTCATTTCTGGAATGAGACAAGCTGTCTCATGTGTGGATATCCACATGTGTGGATATTTTTTTCCATTTGGGGCTAACACCCAACAGTGCTCAGGGCTTGCTCCTGGACCTGTACTCAGGGTACATTCCTGGTAGTGTTTGAAGGAATATATGTGGTCCCAGGAATAAGACCTGATGAACAACATGCAAAGCAAACACCTTATCAGTACTATAATTGGCCTTAATGTGTGTTCATTAAAAAGTTAGTTCTGTCGGGAACGCTGCCGGGGTCCCCGACAGTGTCAGGACAGAGGTTCTCTTCTACCTCCGAGGACGCCGGAGAACAGATGAAAACTCACAAGTCCAGTGCAGTTCCAAAAAAGGCTTTTAATAGTACAAAAGCTCTTCCACAGCACTCCAATATAATGAACAAACTTTAACTCTGGTCTGAATTTAGACCATACAAAAGAGCCTAAGACTCCCCCAAAGAGAGAGGATCTCACCCAAGCTGAGTCCTACCCAGAAGAAGGAGCAAAAGGCCAAAAGCCAAAAGCCAAACGCGTGGAGCCAAAAGCTGAAGACTGAGGAACCAAAAGGCAAAAGGTGAAGTGTGAAAAGTGAAGGGGCCTCAAGTCAGCCCCTTATATACACCAAAGTAATCCAACCGGGAGGGGCATGTCCACAAAGAACTCTAAACAGAGTGTAGTGCCACACCCTATTGCAGGTAAGGTATAAACAAAGGTTATGCCAAGGTCTAATCCTTTCTATCAAGATTATCTCTTATGTAAAACACTGGAGAGAGGGGGCTGATATAAAGTAATACATCTTAACTTCATGAGCTTCATGTAATCTAGATGGTACCCACAAGGTCCTTCTTATTATTATCTGTACCAGGGTGATTCTGAGTATCTTGTTCTCATGTACTGAAAGGGTCACACTCGCCTGCTTAGAGCAAACTAGTATGATCCTTCCTATAGTCTTCCTATAGTCTCAGCGTAGCCAGGGTGGTAGTCTCCCGGTAAATTCTAACTGTCCCACGCTGGGTGCAGTGGGTATAAAGCGGAGCTGTGCCCAATCTAGAAAACATAGAAGTCTTGTAGATGTATAAGTCAGAAGTTATTCAATCAAGGTGACTTCTGTAACTGCCACACCCTCTAGCAGTGTTTACATAGAAGAGAGATCTCATTAGAATGAACTTTGGCTTAAATAAGATTAAGCTGGGTGTGGACAAAACAACAAAACTCCCAGAATAGCTAAACCTGTCCTCCAACAAGTTCATTTAGTTTTGTTTCTTTAACACCTAGCAGTGGTCAGGGATAACTCCTGGTTCTATTTCAGGGATCACTCCTGGTGGCCTCAGAGGCTATAGGCTGCCAGGGACTGAACTCAGGTCGACTGCAAGCAAGGCAAGTGCCCCAACCACTGTACTACCACCGTGGGCCTGAGTAAGTTCTCTTTTAGAGGGTAGCAGGTTCAGGGTGGCACTTGATAATATTGAGTTGGCTATAAATGGTCAGAGGGGCCTTTCTCAGGAGGTTAGAAGGACCTGTCCAATTTGCTTTACTATGGGACTGTGCCACAACAAACCTGGGTGGCTAACCATTCAGAATATTGTAAATAATAACGTGTTTATTTATATTTTGTTCACTTGACTTTAAGTGCCACAGAAAGAGTTTCTTTTGTGTGATAAAGGCTAATTGGCACACAAGGATGTTAACCAGTGAGATGGTTTACAAGGTCCCTTGTTGATTGCTGAGATGAGGAGTAGGTAGGTTTCCTTGCAGGAGTCTGAAGCTGGAATTGGAACTCTCGGGTCTAATGGCAGAAGCTCCTCCGGGCTTTCTCCAGCTCCAATCATTCGTCCAGAGCATTCTGTACTTGAGTTCTGAGAACAGTTTGAGGGCCAGTTTTATTTCTTGCAGCCTGTATCTGCAGTTAGGCTGTGAGCTCAAGAGCCTCTTTCATCACCAGCAATGTTCTCGCAAAGTGCTTGATGGCCAGAGGAGATTGGAGTCTGTCTGGATTCTTGGATGTCTTAGCAGAGCGAGAAAGGCCACCCCTACACCCCTCATCATGCTGAGACCCTACTGGGAGGTGCCAGCTGTGGGGAACCATGGGGATTGTTTCCCAGCCAGTCCTGTAAACACTTCACTGTTGCTGTTCGCTCAGTCCTGTCCTGGGAGGTGAGGATTCAAAAAACACGACACAGAGGCTGGAGCAATAGTCCAGTGGGTAGGGCATTTGCCTTGCAACCAGCCGACCGGGTTCAATCCCCAGCATCCCATATGGTCCCCAAGTACTACCAGGGGTAATTCCTGAGTGCAGAGCCAGGAGTAACCCCTGAGCATCGCCGGTGTGACCCAGAAAGCAAAACACACACACACACACACACACACACACTGTTGTCAAAAAACACGCCACATATTCTTTCCCTACACAGTCATGAAGGTTGAGTCACCAGCATGTGTGACACATGACAGAAAGGTCTCAGTGGAGTCAGTGTTAAAAGTGGCAGGGCTACCGGATTGTGAGTCAAAAGAACAGGGTTTAGTTCTGCCCCACCATCCACCTACAGCTTGAGTGTACTGGCCACTGCAGGGTTTGGTGGGGAGGTGAGGAGTGAGATGAGATGCTCTGCCAGGTGGTGTTAGTGCCAGCTCTGTGGGACTGACAGTGAGGGTGATGGAGGGCCAAGGATTGGGGAAGCTTTTGATTCAGTTAAAGCGTGCCCACTTTAGCAGGGATGCCCTTTCCTTACTGGCCCTGGAATCCTCTCACTAAATGGGTGCATAAAAAATCAATTTGGGGGTCTATATCCTCTTTCTTCCCCTAAAGACTCATAGAGCAGTTTATGGAGAAATGGAAACCCAGCTCTAGTTCTAAATTGATTTGGATACATTTGATACACTCTTCCTTTCTGGAATATGACTTTTCAGTTATAATAAGCCAAAAGATTGCTTTTCACACCTCTTTCATTTTTATGATTGTTTTCAAAGACTTATGTTGCTCACAGTAAAACTGTCTAGTTGGTTTCTACGAGCTCAAAATGAACCAAACCTGAAGTCTTTCCTTGCTTTCCCTTGCCTTGCCTTTCTTTTCCTTGCCTTTCCTTGCCTGTTTACTATAGTATTAATATTTTAGGACTATAATGTCCCCACACCTTTTCCTGTACACTGTTGTCTTCAGATCTGTTTGTCTCCCTTAGCAAACTCGGTTTTATAGGCTGATGCTCAGGGTCTGTTATTGGCTATTGTGTATTCCCTTCCTGTGTTCCTTTGTGTTCCATGTATGAGAGATATTCTGTAGGTGTCCGCCCTTTGATCCATGCAGCATAGTTCCCTCCAGATCCATCTGCGTTGCAGTAAATTGTAGAATTTCATCTTTTCTTATATCTGAGTAATATTTCATTGTGTATATATATTACATTTTCTTTATTTACTCATGCATGGTGGCCACTTGGGAGGATTGCAGGTCTTGGCTATTATAAGCAGCACTGCAGTGAACATTAATTTTCAAATTAATGTTATTATTATTATTTTTTTTTTGCTCAGGAGGTTGATGCCAGGGAGCGGAATCATTGAAAACTCTAGTCTTTAATTTTTTTGAGATGTCTCATACCCCTTTTCCTCGCAGCTGAGCCAGATGACATTCCCATCAACAGACAATGAGGATTCCTTTCTGGTACATTTCTGCTAATAGTGGTCGTTTCTGGAACTGTTGAAGTACCGCTCTTTCTGGTGTGAGCTTATATTTCATTGTCATTTTGATTTGCATTTACGTAATGATAAAAGATGTTGAACACTTTGTTTTAAAAAATTAATATAATTTTATTTCAATCGAGGCACCACAATTTACAAAGATATTCATGATTGAGGTTCAGGCATACAGTGTATCAAAACCAAACATTTCACCAGTGTCCACTTCTTCCCCACTGTCCCCAGGTCCCCTCCCAATGCTCTGTCCTGCCTCTATGTAGGCACCTTTATTTTCTTAAGGAATTGTTGACTACAGTACTGTTACTGATAATAGCCTAATGCTTTACCACTGTCCAGCATCCTCTTGTCATTGGAATTTTGAATGACATTGCATTGAATCTGTGTTGTTTTGGGCAGGATGGCCATTTTATTGGTGTTATTTCTTCCCATTCACACATGGGACATGTGGAATATGTGTCCATTTCCTTGTTCTTATTTTATTTCATGGCGATATGGTTCCTTTGTATAAATATTTACCTGCTTTGTTGATTAGTATGGCTTTGTGTGTGAGTACAGTGGTGCATTCACTCTCTGTAATAAGCACAGCTTTTGGTTGAAAGAGAGGAGAAATAGGAGCTCTTGGCCTGCACTGAGAACCAGAATCCAAATTCTATAGGTGTTCTCCTCATCATTCCCTCCAAATCCATCCACATTAACTGAGCTGCAGGATTTCATCTTTGCTTACAGCTGAGTAGTATTTCATTGTTTGGATATGCTACGTTTTCTTTATTTACTCATGTATCATGGCCACTTGGGACGTTTGCAGATCTTGGCTATTATAAGTAGCACTGCAGTGATAATACTACTCTTGACCTGTTCCAGACTCCCCAACCCTGGACAGAACATTATACACCATAAATAAGATGCCAGGCAAGAGGGGACACAGAGTGAGAGGACGCAGAAGGGAACTACAGGGGATATCCCGGGCTGCTCCATGCAGTGAATGGTTTACCTGAACTGGGGGTCCCAAGAGAAATAGCATCGGGGAGGGGCCCAGGTCCATAGCGATGTCATTCATTTGTAGAGGTGATTCACTTTAAGAAAACAAAATGAATCTGGGTTCTCTCAAGAAAAACAAAAGCAGTAGGATCTCTCTCTCTCTCTTTCTCTCTCTCTCTCTCTCTTTTACTCCTTCCCTCTCTCTAATTATTTCATCCTATTATGGAAGTTGAAAATCCCAGGTCCACAGGCTAACCCAGGAGATCCAGTGGCCTGGACCAATTTGAATTCCAAAGCCTGAGATCCAGCAAAGTCTGAATCTGAAGGCAGGAGAAGACCAGTGTCCCTCCTTTGAAGATAATCAGATGAAAAATTCATTCTTCCTCAAGCTTCTATTTTGCTCCTTCAAAAGATGGAGCCCCGCCTCCTGAGGGATGGTAATGCTTTACTTGCTGCACCAGTCCAAATGGTAGCCTCATCTAAGACTTGTTTTCAAGTGGACACATCCACTATCATATTTGGACAGTCAGGATGATGTAAAATCCCCCTACAGAGATGCTCTTTTCTTTAAGAGCCGCAGGCCAAGTAGAATTTCTGAGAAGGGGCTCACCACACTTGAGTCCTTAGTGAAGCGAATTTTCCCTTGTCTTCCTACTTCCCCACAAAAGAAGCTGGCAATTACCTTCTGGACTCTTTGCTGTTCCTCAAGCTGTCACTGCTTAATTCCAAAGCATGTGCAGAATTTGAAGTCTGGGTGGGAAATTTGCTGGAACTTCGAGGATATGCTCACCAAGAAGATACAATGCAAGTTATTTTCCACTCTTCTTCCAGAATACCAGTACCAGCCCAACCCTTTAATGGATATATGATCTGATGGAGCTGATCAAAAACATTTGAAACGGACACTAAGGATAACACAACCTGGGAACAGCTCTGTTATGGGATCTTCTGAAAAGTATAATCTAAAGCTGTAATCAACTTGGAGAAATTACCAATCTTGCTCAACAGGATTCATTGTCCAAAAAGGAGTAATATTCTTCTGATACTATTGTATTTTTCTGATTGCTTTCCCCCTACACACACACACACACACACACACACACACATTCTTATTTTCTGTCCTGCGCTCACGGCTGGGTGATCAATGGCTGGCTGCAGCATTTCTGATCATCAACACTGTCCCAGGCATGGCCCAGAATCAGGGAGGGTAGCTTTGGCTGCATGGTAGCAGAGAAAGTGGACGGGAACGCTCTTTTAAAAGGAAGAGATGGGGGCTGGAGTGATAGTCCAGCGGGATAGGGCATTTGCCTTGCACACGGCCACCCATGCCAGTCCAGGTTTGATCCCCGGCATCCCATATGGTCCCCCGAGCACTGCCAGGAGTAATTCCTGAGTGCAGATCCAGGAGAAACCCCTGAGCATTGCTGGATGTGACCCCCCCCAAAAAAAAAAAAACCACAAAAAAAGGAAGGGAAAAGTTGTTTTTAAAAAAGAGCATGAATTAGATTCTTAAGGAAATGCTTCTCTTCTTACATTGTAGTTTTATAACTTGCTTTTCATTTATTTATTAGAGCAAGGGTCATTTTTCTGATGGATTCAGTGCTGTATCCTTAGCTCTCATTGAAATTGTGTCCTTTCATGAAAGAGAACAGCTTTGTGGTGTCAGAGGCTAAGTGGTCTATGGCCAAACTCAGCAGTTAGTATGGTTTTGTTAATAAGGAGAAAGGGACGGGCACACACACACACACACACACACACACACACACAGAATATCTTATTCAAATCTCAGCATAGATCTGTCTCTTACGTTAGAGAGGAAGGAGGAGGTAGATAGAAGATGTTAGGAAAAAGCGTACTGTGCTTCGAGAGAAAATTACACATCTCCCTTGTGCATGGAATCTCTGCTTCTGGGATTATCAGAGCAATCGATGTTACTGTTTGGGTGAGTGGGATAGGGCGTTTTCCTGATAAATCCAGCAGAGTTGTTGGTGTGTGTCTCATCCATCCCGTCCCTCACCCACCCATCCATTTGTATTTATATGTCAGTCTGTCTACTCACCTTCTATTCCTCTGTCCTTCCATCCACCATTCTTCCCTCCCTCCCTCCTTCATTCCCTCCTTTCTCCCCCTCTGTCCCCCCCATCTATCCACCATGCTTCATTAAGAGCACACGTGACATGCCCTCTCTGCTTACTATTATGCTAGGTACTAGAGAGCTAGACTGTAACCAGGAGCCCAGGGGTGTGGGCCAGTGGTAAAGGACATGCCTTGTGTGCCTGAGAAATGGCTTCAAGCTCTAGCAGGCAAGACAAGCAAACCTGAAGGGGGCACTCAAGACACCTGTTCCTTCAGGCTGTCCAGAATAGCTTCCTCTCCTGCTTTTGTGGAAGGCAAGTGCCTCCTTCAGGGTTTGCGCCCCATTTCCCAAACCCAGGTAAAGGGAGCTTATCCTTGATGTCTCTCTTATGTCTTTTATATTGTGTGTGTGGGGGGAGGCGGTTGAGAGATGGGTGTAAGGGAGTGCTAAGCACCGGTGTTGTTCAAGGCTTACTCCTAACCTGCTCAGGGGGACCCTATGTGGTGCCAGGGATTGGGGTGAGCTGCCTGCAAGGCAAATGCCTTACCCTGTCTTATCTCTGACCCTCAGGGTCCTCTCTTTTATTGCCCTAACTCCACCCACTCTGCTCAGTTAACTTCGATTCTGTGGCCTTTTGTTTGGTTTTGGCCATACCTGGTGGTTCTCAGGCTTATTCTCAGTTCTGTACTCAAGGTTCACTCCTGTTGGTATTTAGGCAGACCACGGGGTGCCATGGGAAAAACCCAGGTCAGCCGCTTGCAAGGCACGTTACCCTACCCTCTGTCCTACCTCTCCAGCCCTGACTCTGTGGCCTTAATTTCTCAGTAGCCCTCTGTGTTCCCTGGCTTTCACTACATTTCCAATTCCACATTTCACAGTAAATCTGACAGTAATTGTTCTCCAGTGCTGGACCTTCAGACAGGTGTTGAAGTGGCCACCGGAGAGGCACCAGACAGCTTTAACTTTTCCCAAGGAGAGCTGCAGAGACCCTCCACATGCTGAGCCCACCTTGGTCACAGCACTTAGCCACCCTCCCATGATCACCTCCCACCGCTGATCATCTCCCCACCCCATGCTGTTCTAGCGTAGAGTTTCTGCTGGACTTAACAGCATGTGGGAGACAACAGGGAAACAGGGAAACTTCCAGACCACTCATGCTTCTGGCACATTTTTGTGCATTTCTGTTTTGAGTCATTCTAGGATGAGAAGGGGCCGTGCGTGCCGTGGCTGCTAGCTTCCCACATCAATACCATAATAGGCGCCTGTCAGAAGGCTCCGCCCCGAGAGCCCTGGGCTCAGGAGGAAGCTCTTGATGTATGCCACTGTAGACACACTCGGTATGCCACAGTTGTCCTTCCCAGAATACTCAAACCGGCAGAGCAGTGACCTGCCCTCCCTTGAGCATCCTGCCCCAGACAGATGTTGATCCCCTCAGTGATGTCAGGGTGTTCGGGTGAATAAATACAGCAAGTGCGAGAGGAGGGATGAGACTCTGGGTGGGGCCTCTCTTGGGAAAGCATCGATGGTTTGGTCCAGTCTCAGCCCTGCTCTGGCTGGCACAGTCAGGTAGGGGAGTCAGAGGTGGGCGCCGGCTGCCCTCTCAACTTCCTGCCCAGCTTTCCCTCATAGCACAGTGCCTTGGGCTTTGGCTGAGTGGGCACCTCACCCACATCTCTGAGCCTACCTTGTGCCTACCAGTACCCCCAGAGCTGTGTAGCTTCTAGCACAGTGGCCGCCACAGGCTGTTCAGGCCAGGGAAATTTTGGGAAGGGCTGCAAGTGAGTCATCTGTGAGCATTCCCGAGTCAGGCGGGGGGATTCATGATCACAAAGAAATGATGGTACAGGTGGTCAGTAAAGCACAAGAAAGTCTGAAAGCAGAAATGAGAAAACTAGTCTGCAGTGACAGAAGTAAAGAGTGTGGTAGGTGAAGTAAAAAAATATTCAACAGAAGAGAACAGAATTACAGCAACCTGAGCTCCAAGATGAGATGCAGGAAACCTCTAGAAAACAACAGACGATGGGAGCAACAATCTGGGAAAACAGCATTGAGCAGCATGCCCGAGAATTGTGGGATGAGTTCAGGAACTGCGCAGAGGCACATGGGCAGAGGCCTGCGGCAATCACAGCTCTTTAGGGAGGACTGTGGCACTCAGGGACTGCTGTGTGGGCGTCAGTGGGAAGACTGGAGACCCTCCAGAGCCCCAGTGTACTGTGTTTAGGCTCCAGGGTTTTTATCCACAGGTCCGGTTATTGTTCTTGCCTCACTGCCCCATCTTGAAGGTGTCAGTGTTGCCTGGCACCAGCATCTGCATGGGGCCCGGGAGTAGCTGGGTGGGGTGACCCCTCTTGAGAGGGCATTTTTGTGCATCGTCCTGTTTGCTGAAACTGGTGAGTGAATCGTGTGAGAGAGTGGGATAGGATGCCTTCAAGACTGGGGTTATGGATCTCTGACACTTGCATGCTTACCTTCAGTGTTTCTGTGGGAGCATTATGAACACAGAGGCCCCTTTCTTTATCCTCAGACTCTTCAACCAGCTCCCAGCACCCATGTTTGCCTCAAAGGTCTGTCTTCTTCACAGCAACGAGGTGTCACTCTTACCCGGCATCCTGGCAGTTGACAAGAGGGATCTGCCACTGAACTACTCTCTCAGTCCTTCACCTCCTACCTGCCCCCTGGTAGGAGAGGAGGTGGTCTTTGGGGCTTTGGGGTCTTCTGGTTGTCTTTGGGGCTCCACATTGGCTCTCTTCTGCTCTTCTTGGCCACTCCCACCATACCGCCAGCTCCCTATTCACATGTTTATCACTCATCACGCATCCTGGGAGCACTGTCTCTGCAGGCCACGGGTGGGAGTCACTAGACCTATTGGACTTGGCCACGGGACTGTGGCCACAGTACAGGGTTAATGCCAGAGGGCATGGGCTAAAACACAGCATCCCAGAGAGGAGGCTTGGACTAAGCCCAGCAGAGGGGATGAAGGCAGGAGAGGAGATATTCCCGGGATGCTTCTCACACACGGTCGTTTGCTGCCTCCCAACTGTGCCTGTTCACTCCAAGCCCCCACCAGTTGCTTGAGGCAGTCTCTGGTCAGAGCACTGTGCCACCAAGTTCTGTCTGCTGAAACCTTGAGCTTTGGCTGAGTGGCACCAAGGGCGGCACAGGTCCATCCCTTCCCTCATCCTTTGGCTAGCATTTCCCCCCCGCCTTCAACACCAAGTCTCTGCACCTGGGCTTTATATTCTGTGGGTACTTTTCTTACCTCTGTCCTCTTCTCCTCTAACCTCCTTGAAGGGCTCCTCTGACCATGGAATTAAAAGCTAATGAGCTTCATTCTGACAGAAAGCAAAAGAGCAGAGTGTGGCGTGGATGGAATGTTTATAGCCACAGCTTGGTTGTGGGCATGGTCCAGTGGTCTGTGGCGCCGTTCACGTTGATATGATCCAGGACCTGCTGTTCAGGAAGACCCAGGGTACTAGAAGAATCAATTCCGAGACACCTTCTCTTCTCTTTGTCAATATAGGGTTTGATGACCTTCAGGTGTGTGCTGATCCAGGTGTTCCGAGAATGGCATCCGCACTCCCAGTGCAGGGGTGTTCTTTGAAAGCTCTGTCACCCGATTTCACTGCCAGGATGGATTCAAACTGAAGGGATCTACCAAGAGACTGTGCATGAAACATCTCAATGGAAGTCTAGGCTGGATCCCAAGTGAGAAGCCCATTTGTGTGCAAGAAGGTAAAGTGCTCACACCCCTGCACCCCACATTGCCCCATCTTACGTTGCTGGGGGTGGGGAGATCACAAGCACAGCCTCAGGCCAGGCTGTGTGTGCCTGAGAGGGCCATCCAGAGCTGCTCTCTGTGTGTCAGGGAGAACCCCCAGGAGCTGATGGAAAAGCAGGGAGGGTGTGATCGAGGCTAAGGTCAGTGATCCATCCAGCTCAGCTTTAGAAATCATTGTCTTCTCTCTCTCTGTCTCAATTACAATCTACTTTATCACCATTTTTGTCAATGCAGGCGAGCAACTCCAGTCACATAAGGGCTATTTATTATTGGTCTGCACACTCGGCACTCATTTCCATGCTACTCAATAAAAAGTGCAGTAAATATTGGGCACAAACTATATTTTGATATGCGAGATCTGTGCTTCTCAGGGGATCAAATCGATTGCTCCTTAACAGATCTGAGCTCAGTGTGATTTCTTTAAGGAATAAAAGTGTAGGCAATGACAGATGGATAAGGTAGACACTTATTTTTATTTATTACCCTTCTGCTTATTGGTCCTGACACGATATTTGCCTCTAGTAATTATCCTTAAATCTTTTGGGTTGAAATAATTGTATAGAGATGATTAATATATACATTTGTTTTTATTTTATGCAGATACATTTGGAGTTTAAAGTAATGCATTGAAGTTAACTAATTGGAATGCCAAATTGTTGATTATGTATCTCTCAGGATCAGCAATACTAATGTGGAAATAGTCATGAATCACGAAGCAATTCTATTCCCAAATTTTCAGGAGGCATAGAAGTTGTATTTCACTGAGTTTATTAGAAATAAGTTTCAGTTTCTCTTAACATCATAGAGGACTTATTTGGAGATGGAGATTTTATAAAGTGGCCTATAAACTGTTATTCTTATTTAGTATATATCTTCTTTATGAAACTTAATTTAATTTCATAAACATTTATTGTGTTCCTCTTTAGGGGAATTATAAAGGAAGTTAGATTTCTTATCCTACTTTCTTATTTTCAGTTTTTTTCCAAAGCCAAAATTACTGTAAAAAATTCAGATTTGCTAAATAATTTTTTTTATCTTACTTACCTGTGGCCATGTCAGCTGTGGTTTTCAAAAGATTCCGTGAAGTTGATTTAGTTTGTCTATACAGACTTTCTTCCTCATACCTATGGCCTAAGGTTCTCTGGCTTCCACCCCAGATAAGCTCAGGAAGGAACATCGGGGAACAGAGACAATCAATTTTCTTGTTAAAAAAAAAAATCTTATTGCTGGGCAATCCTCTAGCCTTAGTATTTATGGCCCGGCAATAAAAGGCACTCCGTGGGGTTGGAGAGACAGTACAGTGAGTAGGCGCTTGTCTTTCAAGTGACTGACCAGGGTTTAATCCCCGGCACCCCACATGGTCCTGGGCTCCATCAGGAGTGTTCCCTAAGCACAAAAGTAGGAGTAAGCCCTAAACACCCAGGTGTGCCCTCCACCAAAACAAACAGAAAACAACCCTCCCCAGGCCATCTGTTATTTTGCCATCTCGAGTGAGAAAAGGTTCATATCCCTTTAGATAAACTTCTTTCCCACCTTGTGCCTAACTACAATATATCTAATACTGTCAAGAGAAGGAGCAAAACCTCTAGACTGAGAGAGCCACCATTGTGCGGCACTGGGCCTGTGTAGCCCTCAGCATGTCAGCATGTATTCAAACTCTTCACAACCCCAGCTATGCAGAGAGGGCCACACACATGTGTGTATGTGTAGAGGGCTGGGAGCGATTTTATCATAAAATTAGAGCGTATGTTTCCAAAGAAGAGTCTGGAACACCACTGGCCAGTTCTGATGGTTGTTCTAGCTATCGCTTCAGAGAGTTTGCAAGGACCTTTCAGAAAGTCTCTTCTTTTCACTCCAGTTAGCTGATTGGTGTGTCTTTTGCAGAGCTGTATTGGAGAGCCTGGCTTGCCTTCATTAATACCCCTGTCTTTGCTCCGCGTAGTTTTGGAATGGGGCTGTGGGGGTGCCTCAAAGTCTACACCATAGAATTCATGAAGTTTTCCTCACACTGAAGAGTCTAGGCTCTTCTGCTCACATGTAAATGGCTTTTACACTCGAATCAGGATTTGTGCCTTGCAAGTCAGCATAGCTGTTGAATACTTTTATTTCCCTTGTCAGGTAATCCATAGCAGGCTCATTTCTATGTGGTGATTATTGTTTCACGCAGTAAATGATCCCATTTTTATTAAAGTTGAAAAGGGCGTTAAGATTCACGGTGTCATTGAGCGGGCACAACCATCATGGAAGAGGTGTCTGACTTCTATTCATCCTCTGGTTAGGACACTGAGGCTCAGAAAACCTCCCAGAGTGCTGTGGACGGCAGAGGACGCTGCTCCAGAATGCGCATTTGGGCAGCACTTCCTCCCCTCCTCATCTCTGTGACACAAGCCCCACATTCATCAGTGACACAGTAGCACATGGCTACAGGCAGTGGCCTCAACGAAAGGAACTGATAGAGGTCAGAAAATCCAGGCGCTCGATCTCACTGGGCTTTTTGTATCACCTGCAGAGAAATAGGCTTGGAGCAGCCAGGGGCCCCTTCCCTGGGTTCAGTGGCAATTTAAGGACAGTCCTATTCTACCCTCCAGTCTTGCCCCAGTGTCCGGAGCAATCCCAAATCTTTCATGCAGTCAGCCAGCACTGTCAGGGATGGAACTCTCAAAGAGAACAAGTTCACAAGCTTGAAAATAACCTTCTGCTTCAGCTAGACCCTGCTGAAGCTCGGGGGTGACCCAGCCCCTCTCATTCTCTGCTCATCCTGCTGTGGCGGCCCTCCCCTCCTGGGTCCCCTTCATTCCATTCTACATTGTGGAGTCCTGGGCTTAGATAAGGCACTGGCCTTGATCACCAGCACCACTATCACTATCACTATCTTCCCGTTCATCATCTATTTGCTAGAGCGGGCACCAGTAATATCTCCATATGTCCTGTCCATGATAGTAGAACCCAAAGGCATCCTCTTGCTCCAGGAACATAAAGAGCCTCAAACCATGGGAATGACCTAATATAAATGTTACTGGTATTTGGCATATCAAATACGACACGAGCAGCTTGCCAGGCTTGTCGTGGTGGTGGCATACTCTTGTAGTCACCTCTAAAAAAAGAGGTGACCACCAGCACCATTGTATGGTTATCTGAGCACTGCCAGGAATGATCGCTGAGCACAGAGCCAAGAATAAGCTCTAAGTGCCACTGGGTATGCCCCCACCCCCAAACAAACAGCTAATATATAAAAATAGAAAAATTGTGGCATCCAAGTGAATTCTACACATAGAACCTGAGCCTTTAAGAACTGTTGCCAATAGCCATGAATGAACCTGTTGGCACCCAGAGCCTCCAGGCTGGAGCTGTAGCGATGGTGTGTCCCCTGCCAGTCTGTACTGTATGTGCCTGAGTGGCATAGAGAAGGTTTATGGTTCAGACAGGGGCCAGGAGACCTTGGAGTCAGCATGGACTGACATGATTCCCTATGGGCGCAGGGTCGCTGATGAAATGAGACAATGACAAGGGTGACAGTGTGACAGCGCTGTGGTGTTCTTCCTTTCTAGAACCACTCACCGAAGTCTGCTGGGGCCCTTTCCCTGGGGACTCTGCCCCTCTCCTGCCAGATTAGGTCATTCATTCAGTGAATGAGGTGGGGGTGAGCCCAGCACCCTTTTCTCCCGATGGGTGGGATCCAAGCTGCTTCCTGGCCGGCTCTCCTGGGGACCCTTCAGAAAAGTCCTGGGACTTTCTCCAGCAGATTGTGCTTGGGTTGTGTCTGGCAGTGGAAGCTGGGGCTCCTAAAGGCTTCCAAGGTCATTCCCATTTGAAGCCAGGGCTCCTGCTTTCTAACCTTTGTTTCATTTTAAATTTAATTTACTTTGTTTTCATTTATTTATTTCTGGGGACCTCCCAATTGGCACTCAAAAGGCCCACTTGCAATTCTTGTTCAACTAGACTGAGGATTTGATATAAACGGCCTCGGTGTGGTGCTGGGTGCCAGGACTTGTCCAGGATACTCCTGGGTAATTCTGGGCACCTCCAGGGTGGCACCTGACTATGTTCTGGGGACATTGTGATGATGGGGATTGAATCTGGGTCAGTCAGCGTCATGCAATGCATGCGCCTTCCTTAAGCTTATGAAGTCTTATGAAGTCTACAGCTCTTTTTGGGTCCATAATTCTCTCTCCTCATCTGGTTGTGTCTAAAGATAGTAGAGAGCCCAGGAGAGTGACTTGCCCCAAATGCTAGGCTTCTCTACCTACCCTTTCTTCATCTCACTTCCTCACAGAATACAGGAGGAAATAACATTCATTCATTCAGCAGCATTATTTTTTAGATTCTTACTCAAATATTTTGACTCCCAGAGACCTGACAAAGATTGCTCTGAAAGATGAATAATTTGATGTCAAGAAGGTTTCTTTGAGATTCCTGGGGAGAGGAAGGTGCCATGTGCGCTTAAGTATTAGTATTACATTATGAAGTTTTAATTAAAAGATTCAACCCTACTCAAGCTGATGCTGGTAGGAAACTCCTTGATTCATGGGGGTGGGGTGCAGGGATTTTCCATACTCCTTTTCAGTCAGTCAAGCCAAGTTTGTCTTTCAATTCCAGGGGCTTCAGTGAAGCTAGTGGCAGCTTTTAGAAGTTTCATTAAGAATCCTTTGCTTCAGGGCTGGAGTGGTGGGAAGGGCATTTGCCTTACTGACCTGGGTTCGATCCCGGCATCCCATATGGTCCTTTGAGCATCTCCAGGAGTAATTCCTGAGTGAAGAGCCAGGAGTAAACCGTGAGCATAACGGGGTGTAACCCAAAAAATCCCTCCTAAAGAATCCCTTACTTCTTTTACTGCCTCTAACATGTTCTCTGAGCAACAAAGGCTCGTGTCTTCGAAGTTTCTCCATGTTTCTGCCTTGGAAGACGGGCAGGAGCAGAGGTGTGCCTCTCTGTGTCTCGGACCTCTGGGATATCTTTTTGTTTGTTTCTTTGTTTTGGGACCACACTGTGATGCTCAGGGTTTACTCCTGGTCTGCACTCAGGCATCACTCCTGGCAGTACTGGGGATCAAACCTGGGTCAGCCTTACCCGCTGTCTGGTCTTTCTAGCCCGCTGGTATGACTTATGGAAGTTACTTTTTGGTTTCAATTTTCAATTTTGTTTTCAAGAGGCAGGATTATGTTATACCCAGCTATACTCAGGGCTTCCTCCTGGCTCTGTGCTCAGGGATAATTCCTGGTGGTTCTTGACAGACTCTATGCAGTGCTTAGAGGACCTTATGCAGTTCCAGAAGTCAGACGAGGGTTGGCTGCATGCAGGGCAAGGGTCTTAGACCCTTCACTCTCTCTCCAGCCCCATGGCGTCTCTGTAGACGTCTCAGGGCCCTCAGCTCTTCCTTGTGCCTTCTGTCAGGAGGGGTTTTATAATCCTTAATACAGTTTCTTTACCCTAAATATGGTTATGTCATGAAGGGGACAGGGAGGAGGGAAATGCAAACGAAATGAGGTGAGGTTAGACTGGGGCCTGTACAGCAAGGTAAGTGACAAAGGGTCTGTCCTCATCACGAGCTGACAGCTGGCAGCCCCCTGCCCTCTTCAAGGACTTGCCACCGCAGAGTCCCTCTGAGCGTGGAGGCAGTCGGGAAGAGAGGAAGCAGCTGTCCCCCCTATCCCAGCTGCCACTTGTCATCTGCCACGTCCCTGCAGCACTGAGATGTTGCCCTGTGTCCCAGACCAGGATGGGAACAAGGTGTTTAAGGTCAGAGTGAGTCGGCAAAGGCAGGACAGGTGTGGGGGCAAGTGGCAGTGTCGGGGTCAGATCGTGGCTTTAAGGTCACAAAATGATTCCAAGCAGCCTCACACTCCTGTCTGGAGGTCCCCCAGAAAGCTGTTTGTCACAGCCAGCAACAGAGATTACCCAGAATGAGGTCGGCTGCTACGAAAAAAATACAGGCCCCCCACACCCGCCCCCCTGCATTCTTCTTCCCCCCTGCCAGTCTGGAGTAGTTTGGGATTGAAGCTGGCTCCTCACGCAGCATGTGGGGAGACCTGTTCTGAGAGGCAGGCTTTGGATGCGGAACTGCCTCCCAGCCCGTGCTCCCCAGCGGGGATTGGATTCTGGCCTCTATTACATTTGTCTGACACAGCTGCTAAGAGGGGCTGGGGCTCGTTAAATCGGAGCCAGCCGCCGCCTTTGGACAGCCGTCTGCAGTCCAGTCACGTCGCCACTGCTCGCCTCGCACAGCCACCAGACAGAGGTTCTCTCTCCACCTGGGACTGCATGGTTGCCCCAGAGCCACGGTCACCATTGCTCATTGCCAGTTCAGCTCAGAGGGGCCTGTGTGCACCTGGAATCGTGGATTTTCAGACCCCCCCCAACCTATTCTCACGCTGTTGGTCCTCAGAACATGCCGGGGGATACTGCGGGGGTAGTGCTCAGCCAGTGAAGCATCTGTGGGGCGACCCTCTGTATGTTGTCAGCCCCCAAGGGCCCATGGGCTGTCACCGCCTCAACCACCTGCCTTTGTTCACTTTGTCTTTGAAAGAGAATGTCATGGTCCAGAAGACTGAATGAGACTCCACCATCACTTTAGATTTTAAAAAAGTAAAATAAAATAACTCAAACCAAAGAGAGGAACTGACCAAAGAGAGGAACAAGAGATCATGCAGGTTTGTTTATCACATCATAAGAGGTCGCCCAAACCCAGTGTTTCCACCCACCTGTGAGTCTGCATTAAGTGGTTCAGTTGCCTTCAGGGACTTCTCTAGAAAATAATCAAGACTTGATGTTTTATGTTTATGTCTTTCTTGCCAATGTACCACTTGCTCAGCCCAGACTTTTCCAGTGTAACTAGGAAATACCTCTACATTTCTAGGGAATTTCCTTATTTTTCTTTTGGATTGAGTTTTGTGGTGGTGGTGGTGGTGGTTTTAACCTTCAAAAAAATTATAAAGGGGCTGGAGCTATAGCACAGTGGGAAGGGCCTGTTTGCCTTGCATGTGGCTGACCTGGGTTCGATCCCCATATGGTCTCTGGCACCACTAGTAGTAATTCCTGAGTGCAGAGCCAGGAGTAACCCCTGAATATCGCCAGGTATGGCCACCCAAAAAGCAGAAAAAAATGTAAAATATGTATATTTTTATTTTCTGTCCATGTCATATTTGATATGCCAAATACCAGTAACAATTATAGACCTCATTCCCATGATCTGATGTAATAGTTTGAGGCTCTTTATGTTCCTGGAGCAAGCAGATGCCCTTGGGCTCTACTTGCATGGGACAGGACATATGGAGATGTTACTGGTGCCCGCTCGAGCAAATTGATGATGAACGGGAAGATAGTGATACAGTGATACAGTGATATTCTATATATTTCTGTTCCCATCCACCTGTCCTTTTATCCTTTCTTCAGTCCATCTCTCTGTTGACCTGTATATTACTACCCCAAGCCAACAGTCCAGTGAACTAGCACAGAATGAACACCACATCCTCACTATCCAGGTGAAGATGACAAGTATGTGTAGCCTCCTGAAAACTCTTCTCCTAACTCTTGCTTCCATACTTCCTCTTGGATACCACTACTTTCCTGAGTTATGGTAATCACTGTCATTCTTAAACACAGTCACTTGTCACTTGTCTTCCTGTTGTTCATCAATTTTCTTGAGCGGGCACCATTAACATCTCCATTTGTTGGGAATGAGGTCCATTATTGTTAATGTTTTTGGCATATTAAATACACCACGGGTAGCTTGCTAGGCTCTGCCGTGGCTCTGGGTTATCCCAGGAGGCCCAGTCTTTTTCTATGTCAGACCATCCACCATCCTGGGCCCATGGTACTTAAACACGGTATACTATCTTAAATTCAATTTTCTTATGCCTTGGTTTCTGGTTTAGTTATAGACTTATAGGGCGCATGCTCTTATGTTAGACTTCTGATTCACTTTGTGAAATCCATTTGTATTATGGTGTGTGCCTGCAGTTTGGTCATTGGCATTGCTGCATGGTGTCCTATTGTGTGAGCCAACCATGATTTGAGCCTTCTAATATTAATGGGAATTTAAGTTGTTTTCAGTTGGGTTTATTATGAACAGTGATGCTAAAGACATCAGTGAACATGCCTCTTGGTGAACATACATACACATTTCTCTTTTATTTTGGGAGTCACACCGAGTATTGTTCAGGGCTTATTCCTGACTGTGCTCAGAGATCACTCCTGGTAGAACTTGGGGAAATCGTATGTGGTACCAGGGATTGAACCTGAGTCTACCATGTGCAAGGAAAGAAAACAACTTACACACTGTACTATCTCTCTATGTACTTTTGTACAATGCAATTTTGTACAATGTACTCTCAATGTACTATTTCCCTATGTACTTTTTAATGAAGAGTGGAATTATTTGTCACGGATAAGCCTAAGTTCAGCATTATCAGGTACTTCTTGTTTTTGCAAGTGGTTTTATGAACTCATGTTCCTGCCAACAGAGTATAAGAGTCCCGTAGCTCTCCTTTCCAGCACTTTGCTTGTTATATTTTAACCATCTGGTTGGTTTTGTGGTGCCAGATGTGTGGCAGCTTATGGTTTAATGTACATTTCCTGTCTGACTAATGAGTTTAAGCACTTTTTTTTCTCACCAAAATGTCTTCACATGAATAGAAGATCTAAATTTCAGTGCAGAGCTTGAAATATTATCCTTCAAATTTTATCTGTCTTTTTTTCATACATATCTATGTTGCTTTTGTTCTTGTTTGGAAACTATTTTCTTCCTCTGATATCAGGAAGACATTCCCTATATTCTGAGACTTTCTATTTTGGATTTCATATTTAGATCTGAGTCCATATGAACTTGATTTGCTTAAGTAATACAATCTAACACCACATATGTTTTTTCTCCACTTAGCCACACAGAACCACCTTTGTCATAAGACAGCAAGACTTGTGTTCTGACTAGGATGTTATAGAGCAGTGAAATAGTATAGGGCGCAAGGTGCTTGCCTTGCATACTGCTGACCCAGGTTCAATCTCCAGCAATGGTGATGGTCCCCTGAGCACCACCTGGAGTTGTCCCTGACCAGGAGTAAGCCCTGAGCAACACCAGGAGTAAGCCCTGAGCAACACCAGGTGTGGTACCCAACTCCAAAACCAAGGAAATAATAGTATGAATTAACTGGGAATGCCATTTGGGGGAATAGAAAGACTAGAGTGACACAGGGTATGAGTGGGGGTCTTAGACATTTTGGTGGTGGTGAGAGAGGTAACGGTGTATCCCAAGACCATAAATGACAACCCATTGTAACCACATTAAATATAATAAATTTAAAATATTTTCGGAAAGATTAGGATGAGCTCGGCCCCAGTTTTGGTCTTTTCTGCTCTGTTGCACTGGTCTGTCACTGTGTCATTATTGTGCTGGATTAATTACTATGACTTGTGATGAATCTTAAATTCTGGGAGGACAAGTTATCCTTACCTTGCTCTGCTTCTCGAAGTCGGCCTTAGCTCTTCTTGATCTTTGCGTCTCCATGTAAATTTTAGAACCAATGTGTCAATTGCTAAACAAGTTTGAGTTTTTATTCTATGTATGTTACCTTTGGGATTCTCTCTTAGCTGTCTGTGGACACTGGGCCAGTGGCTTAGAAGATGTGGTGCTGTTTGAGTGCTGTGGTGCTGATGACCACTGGGACACCCTGCTGGTGCTTGGGGAAGTTTGATTTGGGGGCGGCTCCCAAGCAGTACTGAGGAGACCCAGAGTCCTTCCCAGAGGTATTTAGATAAGTGGGTCAGTGATTTATTTTTTTATTATACCACCATGAGATATACAGTTACCAAAGTGTTCAAATTTGGGTTTCAATCATACAGTGTTTCAGCACCCATCCCTCCACCAGTGCCCATTTCCCTTCACCAATGTCCCATGATTTCCCCCTCCCCCAGCCTGCATTTATGGCAGGCAATTTTCACTCTCTCTCTGTCTCTGTCTCTGTCTATCTCTCTCTTCCTTCTTTTGTACACTGTGGCTTGCAATACATACAGTTAGAGGTTATCATGTATATCCTTTTGCCTACTTTCTCTGCTCAGTTCTACGCTGGTTTATCATTTATAATAATTATTAGTACACTGATCCTTTCTCTGTATTGCCTAACCTCTGACTCTCACACCTTTGCAATAGGTTCTTCCCACTCTCAAGACCTCCTGACCCATGTTTCATCTGGCCTTGGATATTGGTATCATGCTATTTTTTTATATCCCACAAGTAAATGCAGTCATTTTATATCTGTCCTTTTCCCTCTAACTTATTTCACTCAGCATGATCCTCTCCATATCCATCCATTTATAGACAAATTTTATAACTTCATTTTTTCCTAACAGCTGCGTAGTATTCCATTGTGTAGATGTACCAAAATTTCTTTATCCAGTCATCAGTTCTCGGGCACTCTGGTTGCTTCCAGATTCTGGCTATTGTAAATAGTGCTGCTATGAACATAAAAGTACACATGGTGTTTCTGCTGTGTGTTTTTGGTCTCCCAGGCTATATTCCCAGGAGGTGTATGGCTGGGTCAAAAGGGAGCTCAATGTCTAGTCTTTGGAGAAATGTCCATATTGTTTTCCAAAAGGGCTGGACCAGTTGACACTCCCACCAACAGTGGATGAGAGTCGCTTTCTCCCAACATCCACACCAGCACTTGTTGTTCTTGCCCTTTTGGATATGTGCCAGTCTCTGTGGTGTGAGATGATATCTCATTGTTGTTTTGGTTTGCATCTCTCTGATGATTAATGATGATGAGCATTTTTCATATGTCTTTTGACCATTTGAATTTCTTCCTTATTGAAGTTTCTGTTCATTTCTTCTCCCCTTTTTATGATGGAGTTGGCTGTTTTCTTCTTGTAAAGTTCTACCAACACACGGCAGAGCCTGGCAAGCTACCTGTGTCGTATTTGACATGCCAAATACCAGTAACAATCATGGACCTCATTTCCATGACCTGATGGAATGGTTTGAGGCTCTTTATGTTCCTGGAGCAAGCAGATGCCCTTGGGCTATCTCACATGTGACAAGACGTATTGAGATGTTACTGGTGCCTGCTCGAGCTAATCGATGATTTACGGGAAGACAGTGACAGTGACAGTGAAAGTTCTACCAGTGCCTGATATATCCTGGATATTAACCCCTTATCAGATGGGTATTGGGTGAATATTCTTTCCCATTCTGTGGACTCTCTTTGTATCTTGGTCACTGTTTCTTTGGAGGTGAAGAAGCTTTTAGTTTCATGTGCCCGGAAGTGCTTCTTGTATCCTGCTATTCTGAGGATGTCCCAGGCCACTCCTGGAAATTTCTGGCAGCCTCCAGGACAGATCTGGTGATGACTTAGAGACTTCCAGGACCACACCTGGTATTTCTCAAAGGAACAGACTGTCTGAGGGATAGAACGTGGGAAGGCTACATGCAAGACATGTGCCTGGCCCCCTCACTATCCTTTAGGCTCCAAACTTTAACTTTTTAAATACGATTATTTTTAATTTATAGCATCACTTTGGGGGGGGGGGATAATGCTATTGCAATTCTGAGTTTTCCAGTTTGAAAACATGAACTGGTCCTTCATTTATTTAGCTCTTTTTCTTAGTAATACTCAAGAAAAATTTCCTCAATATTATATAGGTTTCTGTACAGAGGTGTCACATTGCTTTTGTTAAATTTATGGCTAGGAAATCAAAATTTTTCTTATTCTATTGATGATGTATTTTTAAAATTGTATTTCCATAATTGATGGCATCTAGAAATTCATAGATGCTAAGCTCATTAATTTTACAATTTATGTTAGTTATTTTGGATTTTGCCTCAGCTATGACATGTGACTAAAAGCAATTTGTGTTTTTTTTTTTTGTGAAGCTAGATAGTTTTTTTTTATTATACCACCATTAGATACACAATTGCAAGATGTTCATGATTGAGTTCTGGTTCTACAGTGTTCCAATACCTATCCCTCCATCTGTGCCCATTGCCCACCATCAATGTCCCCACTTCCCTCCCTCTTCTCCCAGCCTGCCTCCATGGCAGGTTCTTTATCTCCTTTCTCTCTCTCTCTCTCTCTCTCTCTCTCCCTCTCTCTCTTCTCTCTCTCCTTCTTGCTTCCCTTTCTTACACATTGTGGATTGTAATATATTCTAGAACATGATTTGTTCCAGTAGTTTGATGTACTGCGACTGCAAGTGGCCTTGCAACTTGGGAAGAGCTGGCTGGCAGCTCTCCCTGTCTGAGTCTCTGCTTGATGGCTGATAGCCCTGAGGCAGTTTGTGGGTGGGGCCACCGGGCCTCGGAGAAGAGTCGGAGAGGAAAGGGGCGTCCCAGCTCCATCTCTTGAATGCCTGGTGACTTCTGCCTCCAAGAGCTGCCTACCTGGGCTTGGAACTCAGTTGCTCTGCTAATCTGGTCTTGATCAGTGTCTCTCTTGGGTGAGTTTTTATGAGCAGTGGTGTCTGGACCACAAAAATGGCAGCTATTATGGTGAGCGAGTCTCATCCGGTTGCTTCCGAGGCCCAACAGAGGTGATGGGCCACTCTCAAAACCCATCTCGCCTCCTGGGGGGAAGCAAGATAGTTTTTATTGAATTAAATACACTTAGGAAGATGTGAGGGGAGAGAAAGACAGGATTACATGTTAAAGAGAGAAACGAGCAGTTAAAGAGCGGAAAAAGCAGAAAGATGTATGTGTTCAAAGGAAAACATGGACCCAAAAGAGTAAGCCAAAATATTAATTTTTTACAAAGGGATTCTGTGGTTTAAAGCTCTGGGATCCTCAGGTCCCACCTTCCTTCTGATACCAGGTGCAAACGCAGAAGTCCCAAAGCCACCCATTCACTAAGAGAACTGAATGGCCAGAGGGAGAGAGGACAGAAGGTAAAGGGCTTGAGAGAGGATAGAAGGTAAAGGACTCTCCTTGCATGTGACCAAATCACATTCAATCCCCTACACTGTATGTTGTCCACCTGGCACTGCCAGGAGTAAGCCCTGAGCATTGCTGGATGTAACCCAAACCCCACCCCATCTTCCAAAATAAACCAACTCAAAGAACTCCGAAAAGCCATCATAGCTGTGATCCTGCTTTATGGCAAAGCACAGACTAACTTCAGCCAAGGGGTAGGTGCACAGGACCCTGAACATCCAGGCAGCTGTCCTCTCCCCATTGTACATAGAGACAGTGCCTGCTCCTCCCCCGCAGCTATGAGTGACAGACTGCTATGGGTGTTAGCTAGCCAGGGGAGTGCGTACATGGATGCATTGGGAGGCCTTGACTAGGTCTGGTCACCGAGACACGCAGAGCTCTTCTGATTGACATTAGTCTCCGGTCCCGCCTGGAGTTGAGCAGACACTGATGGTTCCAGATTCCCCGGCTTGAATCCCAATATTAGCATCCACCCTCCCATGTGGCCTGAAGGCAGCAGTGAAAAAGACACTCATCTCATCTAGGACATTCCGAGTGCTGAAAGGTTACTTCCCAGGAGCTGAGGGCAGAGGCCAAAGTGCTCTTGAGGCAAAGATAATCCATCTCCCTTTCTATGGCAAACTGCTTTAGGTATAAATCAGATCCCGCACCGATCTGTGCTTGACAAGGTCTAGTAGCTCCCGTCACGCTGAAATAAAGCCTGGATACCCTGCACCAGTGGAAAGCTCAGTCTGAGCCAGCCTTTCCTTCTTCCGATTGTGGCATGCACTCAGTCCAGAAACCGGTCTTTGATGTTTTAAAGCGCATAGGGGCTACCTTCTACCCCAAGTGTTCTTCCCCAGATCCAAACTGGATTGAATTAGGTCTCAACTTAATAAATGTCATCTCCTCAGAGGTGTCTTTCTTGACCCTCCAAATTAAAGGCACCCCAAGTTAATCCCTGTCCTATTACCTTGTTAGAGCAGAGCCTGTTATTTTCTAGCTCATTTATCTGTTAATTTGTCTCTTACTTTCCCTCTGTGCAAAATGCAACACAACTTAGATTCTCGACTTTTCCTCAGTATATCCTCAGCACCTCAAATGTACTAGACCAAGAATAATTGCTCAGTAATGCAGTGAATGAATGAATGAACAGGTGGATTAATAAATGATGTGTGTTTTTACAAATGCTGATTGAAAGCAAGTAAAATTCCTTCCAGAAAAACTTGCAACATGCTAAGGTGAATTGCACTTTCAAATTGTGTGTCATACGTGTTTATGTCATATGTATTTGTCGCACTTTTGTTGGAGGATAGAGGTAGGAATGTGGCCTTTTTAAGGAATTGGCTTTGTTTTCCCCTTTAAATAAAAGTAAAAATCTAATGCCCAGAGTAGTCTTGAAATTTTCTTTTGCTATTCCTGTTTCATTCTTAAAGTCCATGCTCTCTGCAAACTTATAGGTTCACTTGTTTTCAATTAGATCAAAGTTTAATATGGCATATAGGACTTTGCCTTCTTTTTATTTGTTGTTTTGTATTTCCGTTATTACTAGAAGCCAGATACAGAAACAGCAACATCAGGACGATGGTGGAAGACGCTTTCAGGAAGGGACGCTTTCAGAGATTCCCCAGATTGCACGCCCATAGCTTTATGGGCCTTAAGCCTGTGTTTTGATTTTGACCTGATTTTTCCTGATAGAATCATAGATTGAGAGACGTTTGTGTATGGTTCTTAGTAATAATAGCTTTGAAATGGCTTTTAACTTTTTTTCCCATAACTGGATGTATTTGTGGAATACTGTGTTATCTTTTTCTGAAACTTCAGACAAATGAAAGTCATCCATTTATGTACAGGTACTGCAGAACGTGGCTCGATGCTTTACACACAGAGCAAAGCTCCCTAGTTGTTTATTGCTGTGCTCCACGGACAGAGGCATAGCCTGACTCCAGAAGCTCCCATCTTCCCTTTGCCCTCCTTTCATCAGGAGATTAGCTACCAGACACTGTGACTCAGAAGGTTAGAGAGGCTCTGGATGATGGTTTTCTCTAACAGATTTACTGTTGTGGTGTGGTCCTGACGCCCAAGGCACTGCCCTTCCTGGCTTGGGAGAATTTATTTATTGTTTGTTTGTTTGTTTATTTATTTGTTTGTTTATTTATTTACAGTTACAAAAGTGTTCATATTTGGGTTTCAGTCATACAGTGTTTCAGCACCCATCCCTCCACCAGTGCCCATTTCCCACCACCAATGTCCCATGATTTTCCGCTCCCCCAGCCTGCATCTATGGCAGACAATTTTCATATCTCTCTCTCTCTCTCTCTCTCTCTCTCTCTCTCTCTCTCTTCTTTTTATCACACCATGGCTTGCAATACATAGTTAGAGGTTATCATGTATATCCTTTTTTGCCTACTTTCACTGCTCAGTTCTATGCTGGTATTATCATTTACAATAATTTATTAGTACAATATTCCTTTCTGTGTATTGCCTAACCTCCGACTCCCACACATTTGCAATAGGTTCTATCCACTGATAAGACCTCCTGATCCATGTTTTGTCTGGCCTTGGATATTGGTATCATGCTATATTTTTTTTAGATCCTGCAAATAAATGCAGTCATTTTATATCTGTCCTTTTCCCTCTGGCTAATTTCACTCAGCCCGATCCTCTCCATGTCCATCCATTTATAGGCAAATTTCATTACTTCATTTTTCCTAACAGCTGCGTAGTATTCCATTGTGTAGATGTACTAAAGTTTTTTATCCAGTCATCAGTTCTCGGGCACTCTGGTTGTTTCCAGATTCTGGCTATTGGGCTATTGTGAATAGTGCTGCTATGAACATAAAAGTGCAGATGGTGTTTCTGCTGAGTGTTTTTGGCCTCCCAGGCTATATTCTCAGGAGTGGTATGGTTGGGTCAAAAGGGGGCTCAATATCTAGTCTTTGGAGGAATGTCCATATTGTTTTCCAAAAAGGCTATACGAGTCGACATTCCCACCAACAATGGATGAGAGTCCCCTTTTCCCCACTCCACGCCAGCACTTGTTGTTTTTGCTCTTTTGGATATGTGCCAGTCTCTGTGGTGTGAGATATCTCATTGTTGTTTTGATTTGCATCTCTCTGATGATTAATGATGATGAGCATTTTTTCATATGCCTTTTGGCCATTTGAATTTCTTCCTGGTCAAAGTTTCTGTTCATTTCTTCTCCCCATTTTATGATGGGGTTGGCTGTTTTCTTCTTGTAAAGTTCTACCAGTGCCTGATATATACTGGATATTAACCCCTTATCAGATGGGTATTGGATGAATATTCTTTCCATTCTGTGGACTCTCTTTGTATCTTGGTCACTGTTTCTTTTGAGGTGAAGAAGCTTTTGAGTTTCATGTAGTCCCATGTGTTTATCTTTACTTCTAGTTGCTTTGTTAGTGGTGTTTCATCTTTGAAGATGCCTTTAGCTTCAATGTCGTGGAGGTGGAGAGGTTTTCCTATATTTTTTGGATGTACTTTTATGGATTCAGGTTTGATGTTGAGATCTTTAATCCATTTTGATCTTATTTTTGTGAATGTTGGTAGACAGAGGTCCAAATTCATTTTTTTACATGTAGCTGTCCAGTTTTCCCAGCACCACTTGCTGAAGAGACTTTCCTTGCTCCATTTCGTACTTTTTTGCTCCTTTATCAAAGATTAAATGATCATGTATTTGGGATTGGTGTCAGGATTCTCAATTCTATTCCATAGGTTCACAGGTCTGTTTTTATTCCAATACCATGCTGCTTTAATTACTACTGCTTTGTACTACAGTTTGAAGTTGGGAAAGGTGATGCCTCCCATCTTCTTTTTTCTGGCTTGGGAGAATTTAAATTCTGCACCCCCAACCCCTTGCGCCTGCATCTGTGACATTTAGCAAACTGATCCTTCCCTCTTCTCTCCCTAGAGACTCTGAAAAGATGCACAGATACTGAGATCAAGAGGCCGTGACTTCCTTTGAACCTGATGCCAGGGGCTTGGCAGTTAGGCAGCTCCTGCTTAGATTGGGATCTAATTAGCCCAGACTCCTAATTAGAAGTCCAGACCATCCTTTATCATAGGCCACTGATGTTTTACTTTTTTTTTACTTTTTTAAAAGTTAATTTTGGGTTTAGGGACCATGCCTGGATGTTTGCAGCAGTTACTCCTGTCTGTGCTCAGGAGTGACCCTTGGCCATTCTTAGGGGACTACTATAAGTGGCCCTGGAGATTTGAGTTGGGGTGAGAAGCTTGCAAGGCAGCACCTTATCGCCTGAACTCTCTCCCCAGCCCTTTCCCTCATCTTAATAACTGGGTTTTAGTAAGGTGCTGTGGTTGCTGTGGTACTAACACTGTTTTTCACTTGTAGGGCTGCTGTACTGTAAACAACTCTAGAATGTCAACATCCTGCCCCCCACTGTCCCAACTTTTCTTTATTTTTCAATCATTTTTAATTGAGGTACTGGGATTTATAGTACTATTAATCATATTTATGCGTACATCATTCCAATACCGCACCCATCATTAGAATGTTCATGTCCCTTCACCAGAGTCCCAAAGACCCCCTCCCAACCCTCTGATATGTATGCTCAGTTCTATAGACAAAATCTTTAATTCCAATGACTTTGACCATTTATTGTTTCCTTGCTCTGGTTTTTTAAATTGTTTTATTATTTATTTGGTTTGGGGGCCATACCCAGCTGTGCTCAGGGGTTAATCCTGGTGGTGCTTGGGGGACCATATGGGATGCTGGAGATTGAACCCTGGTTGGCCTTGTGCAAGGCAAATGCTCTACCTATTGTACTATCTCTCTGATCCCAACTATGTTTCATTTTATTCCATATATAGGAAATATCTTTCTCTCTCTTTCTCTCATTGTGAAGGTGGTAACAACAATACACACATAAATGAATAGAGCTAGTTAATCATATTTATGCATACTGAAATCCCTCAAAATTGTGAGTTAGTTATGAGTGGATAAAGTAATTTTTTCCCAAAAGCGCTTTCTTTTTTTAGAGGTATTACATTTAAAAATTAAATGATACAAATAATTTTGTCACAATACATTAAAAAATCTACACAGAATAGGTAAAACCTACAAATGTAAAGTTTAATAAGAGTGAAGAGAAGAAAAAATTGAGGGGAAATCTGAATAGGTTTATAAGAGTATGAAAGTGTGTTTTATCCAAAGAAGAGGGAATATTGACTTTATATTAGAAAATGTTATCTAGTTAACTTCTTAAGTGACTGCATTAATAAGTAAAATATTTTAATAAAATATAAATAATTGAAAATTGGATTCAATATAAATGAAATGTTCATGCTATTGAAAATGTTCAATACCAGAACATACAATATAAATGAGACACTAATTTGCTATTGAAAATGTATGAAATTCCTAATTAAACTAGGGATAAATATGCCTTTCGTAATCTAGTAGAGGGTAGCTATAAGCACCATGCACTCATTGCCACATGCTGACCAGTTTGTCTTGACCTTTAAAGAAGCTCCTTTAATGCTTATTGCAAGACTGTTTTCAGCACTATGAGTTCCCTAAGCTGTTGCCCTTCCCTGAAGCTCTATATCATTCCTTCAAATCTGAACATAATCTAGCAGAATAGAGTATTCTAGATGAGGTGTTCATCTCACTGAATTTTTGCACTATACCCCTCCATTCTCTTCTGGCTTGTAGAGTCTCATCCGATAGATCAGCTGTGAATCTTATGGACTGTCCTTTGCATTTAAGTTCCTTTTCTCATTCGTCTGCTTTCAATATTCTGTTTCTGTACTTGGTTTTTGTCATCTGGGCACAATGTAGCTCTCAGCATTTTCCTGTTTGAGTCTGTTTTCACTGGGATCGTTCAGGCTGCTTGTATTTGGTTGCCTGGATTCTTCCACTCTGGGAAGTTCTTATCTATGATTTCTTTAACTACTGGTTCTTTATCAAACTTGTCTTCCTGCTCCTCAGGGACTGTGGTGATTCTAATACTTTTCTTCTTAAACTCACCCATAGTTCGTTTCTTTTTTAGACTTTTTTTCCATCTTCTGTGTTTTTCTAGAAGTTTCCTCTATCTCAACCTTGGAGAACCTTGATCTTTTCTTCTGCTGCTGTTATTCTGCTGCTCAGACCTTCTGTTGATTTTTTTTTCCGTATTCCCTATTTACTCTTCTGATTATAGTTTTCACATTTCAGCTCTCATACTTTCTTGTGCTTTAATGACTTGTCATGCCTCTTTCTTTGAGTTCATTAAATATCCTCAGTATGGTGTCACTGAAGTCATTCTCTGAGAACTCACAGAGCCAGTTGGTGTTGTTTGAGCTTTCTGTGTTATTGTTTTGGCTCTTGGAACTTGGTGAGTTTCTACATGTCTTCCCACAGTGGGTTTGCGTGTCCCTGCTGTGCTGAAGGTGAATCTTTGTAGTGAGGCCCGCCCTGGGGAGACTCTAAGGGATAGGCTGGAGTTGCTCTTTTGCCCCCCTGCCCGTCTTCAACCAGTGACAGCAAATATCACTTGTATCACTTGTCTTCCCATTGTTCATCTTTTTGCTTGAGCAGGCACCAGTAACATCTCCACTTGTTCCTGTTCACATTCTAGTACAGCCCAAGGGCCTTTGCACGCTCCAGGAACATGAAGAGCCTCAAACCATTCCTTCAGGTCATGGGTATGAGGTCTATTATTATTACTTGTTTTGGCATATCAAATGCTATGTGTTTAGCTTGCCAGGCTCTGCCGTGTAAGCATTCAAAGTATACAGGAAGTATCACTGTAAAATTTGATGAGAAGAGCTGAGCACATACATGACTGTTTGCTGGTCCTTTTAATATGGTGGAGGTCAAACATGGAGGCTGCCAGTTCCCAGAGGGAAGGGAGAGAGTCTGCCTCCATTCCAAAAAAGGGTTGAGAGATGTCAGCTGGGAGAGGAACTTCACCTTGTTCCAAACTTAAAAAAATATATAGGGGCCAGACAGATAATACAACTGTTGTGGCATTTGTCTTACATGCTGCTGACCCAGTTTCAACTCCCAGCATCCAATATGATGCCCCAAGCATCACCAGGAGTAATTCCTGAGTGTAGAGCCATGTATAACCCCTGAGTTTTGCTGGTTCTTGCCCAAGAATCTAAAATAAGACTGTAAACCAACCCAGTCCACAGTTCTGTGATTTCTCGCTCCTGCAGTGACTGTTGGTTACCTAGCATGGGTCTGTGGTCTGATGACTAAAAATTATTGCCATAAACCACCTGTGTAAACTCTAGCTACGGAAACCAGGCATGAGTGGCTGCTTTTGGTGGCCAGTGCCCACATGTGCCCAGCATCTGCATGGACACTATATCCTTTGGCTCCACTCCCCAGAGCTGGCCAATTCCTGAACATACTGGCCAATGCCTGCACAAGTGTTGAACCAATCATGTAAATTATTGCTTTGTCCTATCTGTGACCGCCACAGTATCTTCTTTGCAGCCCAGACTTTATAGACCGGTGCCTTGGAAAGAGTGTTTTTATTTGCTGTAAATAATTTCAGCATCAAAACACTGAATAAATGTAACTTGGCACTTTCCATTAAGAGGGAGGTCGCGGTGGAATGGGGAGAGTTGCCAGCTCTCCTGTGAGCCCAGTCAGGATGACGAAGAGTTGACATGGATTCGAGTAGAACTTTATGCTAGTAGAAACACTAGTGGCTCCACATGAACAGTGAGAAGGTTCCTTTCCATGGCTCAAAACACAACTGTAAGAGAGAATGGAAACTGGAGCACATTCTGCCACCAGGACTCTGTTGAAATCTCTGGAGGCAAAGGAAGCTCTGAGAGATCTCCTGAGGGGAAATTTATTGATCCAAAGCCCAGCTGGAAGTTGCTCCCCAGAGCACCCTGCTCCCTCGGATATGTACAGAGACCTGGAGGGACAGAGGGCTTGTGGAAGGAAGTTCCACAAGCCAGGAAAGCTGACTGGGAAGGGCTCCCTGAGTGGCCTCCTTGGGCTGGCAAGCAGCTTGACTTGGAGTGGCCGTGGGAGACAGGGAGGGATTCTCACTTGATTCTGCAGAGCCCAGGGCCTCCTGCTACAGATGTTCTGCATTCTGGATATCTGGTTGTCAAATTTCCAGTCACTCTTTAATAAACATAGCCCAGCCCCTCCTCAGAGCTATTCCTATGGGCTGTTTATGACATTCCAGCTGGTCTATCTGCTCCTTCTCTCTTATCATTATTGGAGGCCAGGTCTCAGAGTCCAGAACGGATGGGTCGAAGCTTAAAGGAACTTCAAAGTCAGGGTCCCTGTTTACACTATTCTTACTACTTTCTGGATTCCATAAGCCCTTGTGGGTGTCTGAGGCACCTTAGAACATTGAGATAAGGACAGTTCCTTCCTTCCTTCCTTTCCTCATGCCCTTCCTTTCTTTCTCTTCCTTCCTTTTTTCCTTCCTTCCTTCCTTCCTTCCTTCCTTCCTCCCTTCCCTTTCAGGACTGGGAGGTGCAGGGAATAAAACTTGGGCCTCCTACATGAAAAATGTGCGTCGGCCGTTGGAGCCATCACTCTGGCCCTGGAGGATGCTCCTATGATTATCAAAATTCTGTTCTTGAACTTGTTTCAGAAAGTTCAAATGCAACAACTGTGGAACATAACGCATTGTGTATGCAGACCTGATCTTAAACGGAGAAATAAACGACTCATGCTTGGATGCATAGATGCATATAAAATGGGGATTTGGAGAGTGACACACTTGCACTACTCGGGATTTATACCTGACTCTGCTCAGGGATCACTCCAGGCAGGGCTCAGGGAACCATTGACAGTGCCAGGGGTCTAACCCAGGTGGGATCTATGCAAGGCAGGCATGCTACCTGCTATATGATCTCTTCAGCCCCCAAAAGGGGAAATCTTAAGAACGATGTGACAGTGCCTGGCAGAGAAACATCCTGAGTCATGTTGTTAGTCAGCTGGTGTTTGGGGTGGGAGGCGGGCAGAGAGCGAGACCAATCATAGCAGGAATGGAGGCTTTGCATGGTGAGCTGGAAGTAGATAGAGTTGTCGGATAGCTGTGATAGATTCCTTGATTTTATACTTTTTATTGTATCTTTTAATTATTGGTGACTCCGGCTCCTTGTTTCTCTACTAGCCTTATCCCAACTCCCAGCCTGACCTTTCTTGCTCCTGCCTGAGTGTCTCCAGTTCTAGCTCTCAGGAGGCAACACGGCTCCTGCTCAGGGCCTTTGTAACATTGGCAATAACAGATATGCCCGTATTTATTGCATTTCTCAAAATAGGAAAGATGGATGGGAAATGCTATTAGCCAATGCAGCTCAGCCCTGCTTTTCAGCAAAGCCTACTTTCAGAGGAAACTTGGTGTGGGGCCTTCCCTCACCTGTGAGGAAGGCAGAGAAGCCTACCAGCTTCTGGGCCCTCTAACCCTGCAATGCAAAAATTGAAGGGGCAGATCATTCAAAACAAAATCCCCCACTCTTACCTTCATCCACTTTATTCCAAGATGTCCAATGAACTCTGTGAAGTTTCTTTCTGGGGCCAGAAGCAAAGTTCCTTTGGGGACTTTGGGAGGTCTGTGTTCTCCATCCACTTCTTGTCTCTGGTTGATTGGAGTCAAGCAGAGACCCGAGGAGGGAATGTGGGCTTGGCAGGACACGCCTCTCGCCAAGCTGGGAAACAACTGTTTGAAATCCCCCAAGTAATGTGGACTTTTCCATACTTGCAGATTGCCGTATTCCCCAGATTGAAGATGCTGAGATTCATAACAAGACATACAGACACGGAGATAAGTTAATCATCACCTGTCATGAAGGGTTCAAGATCCGGTACCCTGACCTGTACAACTTGGTCTCATTATGTCGTGATGACGGGACCTGGGACAACCTGCCCATCTGTCAAGGTATGGACCTGGAAGCTGCCGAGTCTCAGCCATGCACCTCTCAGGTGCCCTCAGAGGCCAGACAGTCCTAGACTGATGTGGGACTTACTTTGCCAGACTTCCGTCCCCCTTCCAGAATGCAACATCACACAGCTTGAAAATCTTTCTTTACGGGAACAATGAGAAAGCAGCCACACTCTACCTATTGCTAGCCCTTTATTGTTCCCCTCAACCTGGGAATGTCCTCTTCTTAGGGAAAAAATGCAGAGCCCGTGTGTTTCCTCTGTTAGAAGAGTAGAGATGAGAGTCAAAGTCCCCAGTCCCTTCTCTGTCAAACCCTAAACTCTCTTTTTGGAATCTCCAATTCTCTCCCTGGAGCTGTCGTTAGTCTGTTACACCAGTTTTAATGGTGTGTGTGTGTGTGTGTGTGTGTGTATGTGTGTTGGTTTGTGTTCTAGACTGAACCCTACTCTCAAACATGTAAAGCTCATACTTTACCTCTGGGCTACATCCTTGCTCCGCCTCTTTGCTGTAGTTTTCTGTGCAACCATTTTTAAAGTATAAAGGGAATTAGCTTGTGCTTTCAGCATGTGAGATGTTTTATTTGCTCTTAGAAGCCAAACATAGTTTAAGGATTCAGATACTTGTAACTGTGGCTCTGAACACCATGATAAACTGTTATATATTTAATAGTCATTTCAGTAGTGGGGAAAATACATTTCAGCTAATCTTCCAGAGACTTATTTTCTCTTAATAATGTTATCCCTTTTTATAATGCATGAGGAGGATAAAAGTAATCAAATTCAAATTTCATCCAAACCACATGAATATTTGTCTATATGCTGGTTTAAAATTCACCAGGGCCAGCATAGAAGAGCCCTTGAGTTCAGTCATTCTGATTTCATTTTTTTGGCATGTTTCTTGGACTGAGGGACTAAAAGCCACCGCATAATGTGTAATGGGGGGATGTGGTATGAATGCGCACCAAAAAGCATTGGGCATTTAACGTTGAGAGGAATATTAACTCTGTGCTTAGGAACCAGAATCGGCACATGCTACAACTGCTCTGTGTGTCCTGTGGTTGGAAATCAATCACCTCCTTTAGCGAGAGTCTAAGGTCTCAATCCCTTGAAGAAGCAAAGGCTTGTGGATTAGGAGTCCAGCGGCTCCCACATTAAGTGTGTGTTCCACCCCCAGGAACCTCCAGTGCTGTCTGGCCGTATGTACAATTTTAAAGAAGACACATGATTTGTTTTTGCATTCAGAAACTCTCCACCAAACCCAGCTGCTGGCACTTAGGTTGGGTTATTTATTCTAATGAACTTTATTAACCACTAATTCGTTCCAGTCCTGGGGCGCTCTGAGAGTAATGGCAGGGAACAATCCCCGCAGACACGGAGCCGCTTCTGGAGCCCATCTTTCCCACTTACTTTTTGCTTCTGGGGGCCTTTCTTTACTTTTCCCTTTAATGCCACTAACCACAGGGGTGCCTTGCATATTGTTGACCTGGGTTCATTTCCCAGCATTCCATGTTGTCCCCCAGCACCACCCAGGAGTGACTCCTGAGCACAGAACCAAGAGTAAACCCTGAGCATTTTTTTTTCTTTGTTTGCTAATTTTCTTCCAACAAATTTTTTTTTTTCTTTTAATAATAAATGGGGGGGGGGGGGGGGGGGGGAGGGGAGGGGGAAAAAAAAAAAAAAAAAAAAATAAAAATTTTAAAAAAATTATTTTAATAATTATTAAAATTATTTAATTAATAAAAAAATTAAAAAAAAAAAAAAACCAGGGGGGTGGGGGGGGTGGGGGGGAAAAGGTTTAAAAAAAAAAAAAAAAAAAAATTTAAAATTGAAAAAGGGGGGGGGGGGGGGGGGGGGGGGGGGGGGTGGGGGGGGGGGGGGGGGGGGGGGGGGGGGGGGGGGGGGGGGGGGGGGGGGGGGGGGGGGGGGGGGGGGGGGGGGGGGGGGGGGGGGGGGGGGGGGGGGGGGGGGGGGGGGGGGGGGGGGGGGGGGGGGGGGGGGCCCGCGGCCGCCCCGGGGCCGGGGGGGGGGGGGGTGTGGGGGGGGGGGGGGAGGGCAAGTACGGGGGGGGTTTGGGTGGTTTTTGGGGGTCGTAGGCGGGGCGGGGGTAGGTTTGTTGAGCATTGCTAGGTGTAAGTAAATAAATTAACGCACAGAAACCTAAATAAATAAATTTTTTAAGAGAAAAAGAGGCCTGCTTCTTCCAAGAGCATTGGAAGCCCTCCAGCTACTCGTGCCTGCGATCTGTCCAACAGGAACCTCGGCCCCCTTCCCACGCTCTGCCCACTCCTGTGCCCTGCCACAAGGTGGGAAGGAGTCAGGCTGTGGATCGGCCGCTGGGCACAGCTTGGCAGCAAGGATCAGGCCGCCTTAGTGTGACATTTTCTGAACTCCAGGGAGAGTATAATTGGCCCTTAGAGTGACATTTCATCCTGCCACTTTTATTTGCACCTGTAGAGACAGGGGCTACAGCCTGAGGAGCCTTTTCTCCATTATCTAGAAGTGCAAATAGGAACCACATTGAACGATGGGCCAGTGGCAGTTTTCTCTTGTGGGATTTCAGTCAGACCTTCTCCTGGTGACTGCAGGACTCTTAACCCGCTTCCTGTCCTTGTGTGGGAGGTTGAGAGGCTGTCCCAAAGCCCTTGGGAATGTGTGACTTAAAAAGCTGTGTCCTTAACGAACCTCTGCTGACTGTGGGTGAGTTACTTGATTTGAGGAAATCCACTTCATCCTGGTGGGAAGCTGGGGACATCCCCATGTCTTAGGAAGAGCAAACAAGACTTTGGGCAGGGCCCAGAGTGATGGTATAGTGGGGAGATATTTACCTTGAATGTGGCCAACCTGAGTTTGATCCCCAGCACTGATATGGTCCCCTGAGCACCCCCAGGAGTGATCCCTGAGCACAGCCAAGGGTAAATCCCAAACACCACAGGTGTGGCCCAGAAGCCAAAAATAAATAAATGAAATAAAGACATTCAGGCCAACTTCTAGAGTAGTCTGTGGGTTCTTATGCTCCAGATTGCTCCTACTATTGGCTTTTTTTCTCCTCAGTTATTGAAGAGATTTATTCTGCAGTCCCAACCTCCCACATTACCTTTTGCTGTTAACACTCATTGTGTTGAATTTCAGGGAAAAAAATACGTTGGGGCTAGGAGATACTACAGTGGTTAGGACACGTACAATCACTCCTGATCCAGCTTCAATTCCCAGCACATTGTGATTTCCTGACCAAGCACTGCCAAGATGACCTGAATAATTCCCAACAAACTGCCTTCACATCTTAAGCAATTTCACGTCCTCAGGCCCTTGCATTGAAGTGGTTGACCAAGAATTACCAATTCTCCTCCAGGCCTCCTGAGCACTAACTCGGGAGTCTCACCCCCAAGAAAATACTTGTTGAAGACTAGAAGGACTGCTCAAAGGATGTCCAGCTCAAAGGATGTCCGGCCAACATGCTGGGCACCACACTGGGCAGTATTCCATCCCAGTGTCAGGCATTTAAGGCAGGTTTTACCGTGCTGAGCTCAGCTGTACCAGAGCACTGCAGAGCTGAGCCTTTTGCCTGCACATTCCTGAGGGAGTTCCCCCTGACTCTGTACCCCAGAGGTCAGTCTCACCTTTGCCTGCTCTCAGCCATCGTGTCCACAGTATTAACTGAGACCCATAGCCGAACTGCCAGATCTCAGAAGCTCATAATGTCTAATCCTGCCAGCCAGAAAGGAGCCCCAGTTCTGTGCAGCGAGCATGTGGTTTCATTTGTCCAGGGCAATGGGGAAGGAAGGTGAGAGTCTCCGTTATACATGATTTATTTCACATGCAGTCAGTTTTCCCTGGGGGTGGGGGTGGGAGCTCCAACTCTACCAGGTCACGAGTCCCTCTTCTGAAACTGCTGAAGCCAGCTCAAAAGGCAGTGCTCCTAGTGGGTGGAGGCCACACCAAATCGACTTGTAGCCCCTCGGGAAGGGTTTGCAGACTTTGGCGCAGCTTCTGTCTTCCAGAAAGAAGCAGGAGCGTGGGAGGGAGGTGCTCACATCAGTCCCCAAAGTGTTCAGCAACGTGTGTCATTGCAGACTCACACTGACGCGCCTGCACAAAGCCTATTCTCTGCCCCTGAAGCCACCACAACACAGCAGCAACCCCGGTTCCTGGCAGCATTGCCTTGGCAAATCTTTAGGCACTGCCAGCAGACCTACTCAAACCCAAAGTTTGCTGCCTTGCAAAAGGGCTTGGGCATGGAGGTGGGGAGCCCCTGTGTTCCAGCAAGCTCCTCTCTGGATCCTGCTCAAGTTGGAAATTTTTGCTTGCTTGGTATTTGTACCACCCCTAGCTGTGCTCAATGCTTCCTCCTGGCTCTCTGCTCAGGGCACCACATGTGGTCATTATCACTATCACTATCTTCCCGTTCATCATCTATTTGATAGAGCGGGCACCAGTAATATCTCCATATGTCCTGTCTCATACTAGTAGAACCCAAAGGCATCTGCTTGCTCCAAGAACATAAAAGCGCCTCAAACCATTATATTAGTTCATGTGAATGACCTCATATAAATGTTACTGGTATTTGGCATATCAAATATGACACAAGCAGCTTGCCAGGCTTGCGTGCGGGTGGCATACTCTTGTAGTCACCTCTAAATAAAGGGATTTATTGATGAACTGTGCGGCCGCGAGCCGGGCTGTGATAGTCTGGTCTGCTGGGTGGAGTTGTGACGAGAGGGAAGTCCAGATGTGGAAAATGGCGGCCCCCATGGAGTAGGAGGGGGGTCATCTGGCTTTTTGTGAGGGCTCTGCTGGGGTGGCAGTCCAGGGCTAGAACCCGCCATGCCTCCCGGGTGCCTCTTGAGCAGCTGGGCACAGGGAGAGCAAGTAGCAGCTCTGCCCCATGTCTGAGAGTCTCTGGTTCCGCATACCTGGGCCGGATTGAAAAAAAAACTGCTGCAGGGTGGGTGTCGATGATCCGGGCTGTGATAGACTGGTCTGCTGGGTGGAGTAGTGACGAGAAAGAAGTCCGGATGTGGAAAACGGTGGCCCCCATGGAGTCGGGGAGGGGGGTGTCTTCTGGCTTGTTGTGAGGCTCTGCTGGGGTGGCAGTCCAGGGCTAGAACCCGCCATGCCTCCCGGGCCCTCATGAGCAGATGGGCACAGGGAGAGCAAGTAGCAGCTCTGCCCCATGTCTGAGAGTCTCTGGTTCAGCATGCTGAACTGAGACCACATGTGGTGCTGGGGATCAAACCTGGGTCAGTCACGTACTAGGCAAGTGCTTGACCCACTGTACTAGTTCTCTGACCCTCCTCAGGTGTGAGGCAGTCCCCCTATTTCACATGCAGCGTACATGTGACACTGCATTGAACCAACTTTGTATCTTGACCTTCTCAAGCCACCCACCCACTGGGGTGTCTTTTCCCTGTGACATCCCCATGGTTCTCAAACCCAAAGACATTAGGATGATTTGGGAGCTTAAAAAAATTAAAAATAGAGAATAAACCCCAGGCTCTCCACCTACCCTGTTCATGGGTCCAAGGAATTTGCATCTCCAAGTTCTTCCTTCAGGTGATTCTTTGGTGCAGGTAGGGCTGGAACCACCAATGAGTCTCCCGCCATCATCAGTTGCTTCCCAGCTCCCCAGTCCTCTGAACCTCCTGGTGGCTCTTTGAAAATCTAAAAACAAATTCCCCATTTACAAACAGTTTGTTGATAAGGAAGTCGGGATTCTTAGAGCAAAGTGCACTCTCCAGCTAACGGGCAGTTGCCTGTTGGGAGCTCAGGGAATTGTGGGCAGGCATGTGCAGACACCATGGCCCCATTGTTACAGAGCTCTGAGTTTATCTGTTGTCTTTCCCTTTTCTAATGTTTCGTATTATCTTTTAATACTGACTATGCGATCTTGTAGTAACAGGGACATAAGCATTGTATGATGACAAAGCATAATCATCACATCTTTATTATCAGTTCATGTTCCTTTATTTTCTTTTTAGGTTTGGGAGTGCTCAGTGTTTGGGATCCCTCCCAGTGGTTCGAGGCATGGGGTGGTGGTCACACAGTGCCAGGAATTGAACCTGGGCCTCCTGCATACAAATCCTATAGTGGAGCTTCTTGAGCCATCTCCCGTGTCCAATTCAGGTTCCTTTATGGCGCCCCATATTGTGGGAGTCGGGGAGTCTAAAAGAGTTCAGTGCTTTGGCCTCTAGGGGAACCATTTCCTGTGGTTCTGAGAGGGCTACTCCTGGCTCTGTGCTTGGGAGTGATCCCTGGAGGGGGACCCTGTAGTGCCTGGAACTGAGCTGCTGTGGCCCTGTACTGTCTCGCTGGCCCAATATCGTGGAGCTTTGTTTGCCAGTTTGGTGTACAGAGGTGACCCGGAGACTGACCTTCTGCCTTCCGTTTACAGGCTGCCTGAGACCTCTGGCCTCTTCGAATGGCTACGTCAACATCTCCGAGTACCAGACGTCCTTTGCAGTCGGGACCGTCATCTCCTACCACTGCTTTCCTGGATTTAAACTCGAGGGGCCGGAATACCTTGAATGCTTGCACAACCTTATCTGGTCGTCCAGCCCACCCCGGTGCCTTGCTCTGGAAGGTAACACAGCTGACTCTTGGAAGTTGACTTTCAGATGATTGAAGAGGTTATTTCCCTAGGAAGTAAACTGCTGCGAGTCACCATCAGCCATCACTTCTTTTCAAGCCCCCCAGCACACCTTGGTGGCCTGTGGCCCATGTCGCCCACAGTAGCAGCTATATACCTAACTGATCATACCCTCCCCCTGCTTCCCCTGTATGCTTCCAAGGGAAAATGTGGGTACCAGAGAAAGTTTGGAACACCAAAGGTTAAGCTGCGAAATATTGCCAAGCTAAATGAAATGTCTTCAAGAATTAATTTTCTGGGCTCCAAATGCAAACAGATTGTATTGTGGTATCATTAATCTCACCCCTTGTTTTATTGTCGTGTCAGTGTTTCTTCCTATTCTCATGCATTTTACGGCTTTGCTCTAAATGTTTTTGCTGCGAGCTTATACTCGAAAGGCTGGAACTAAGAGCTCCGTCCTCCCCACTTTGACTAAATAGCTGCAATTATTTTAGAGTGTGGCTCGCTGGAGACCACTAATCAGTATTTTGAAATCGGGCAGGAGACAGGGCAACTGATGCCAATCTCAGGCGTCATATGGTGGGCAGATGAGAGCCCACTCCTGAAGGCCAGCTGGCCTCCCTGCCTCCAGGCCTGGCATGGCCATATCCCCCTTGGGGGGGGTCTGCTCAGACTCCAAGCAAAGACTTGCTACTTCACCCTTGAATGCAGCAGGGTAGAAGAGGCAGTCTCTATGGGGGAAGGGGGAAAGGCTCAGGAAATACCCAGTCACAAGCCCCTCCAAAGCCTCTTTCCCTCTGTTCCTGTGAATCAGCGCAGGGCGTAGCTGAGGAGGGAGACCAGTGGGTTCTTAGGTGGCATCCTTTCACTCCCTACCCCCACAAGGCTCCCCCATTGTGAGCCCTTCAGTGCAGATGAGGTCCTGAGGTCTGCTTTAGTGTGTGGAGGCGAGTGCTGGTCCGGAGAGCCCAAGAAGGCATATCTTAAAGGAGACCGTAATTGGCACAGCCGGAGTGAGGTGTGGGTGGGGGAGGGAGTGGAGCCTCGGGAGGAAGGAGTGAAAAAACCCAGGGCCAAAAGAGGGCAACCATACCGCTGTTCTCTTCACAGTTGGTGGCGCTCCCCCCTCACTCAGCGCCCCAGCCCCCCTCTGAGGGAGCAGCACCTGCAGTAGGGATGTCGTGAAACAGCCCCCTGTGCAGATCCATCACATCTCCAGAGATGCAGCAGAGAATCACTTAGGATGAACATTGTTTGCAATATTTCATAGGACTGACTTCCGTATATTTAATGATTTATCTGAAAATACAGATATACCTGCGTGTCCTGTATTTTTTTTTTTGTCTTTGGGTACACCCAGGCCATACTCAGGAGTTACTCCTGGCTCTGTATTCAGGAATTACTCCTGCCTGTGTGCGGGGGGACTATCTGGGATGCTGGGAATTAAACCTGGGTTTGCTGCATGCTAGGCAAATGCATACCCGCTGTAATATTGCTTCGACTCCCAATGCCATGCATTTTTACTGGTTAAATCTGTCAAGCCCCAGCATCAGAGTCGCCCCCCTTGGTGCCTGTGGAAGCAACTTCTCTGTTGGCTGGGAGGTCGCAGTGCCTCCAGTCCCCAATTTTCTCCCTGCTCAGATTATCAGAAGCCTAGGATGGCTCTGGGTATTAGTCCTACATTTTGTCTCTGGCCCAGCTGGTTTAAAAGGCTCCTCCTGTTGGGTTTAAGTGCTTTCCCAGCAGTTAGAGTCTGATAAGCTTCATTTGGGGACTCTGAAAGCTTCCTTTAGGGAACGCTGAGACCAGAGGCAGCAGCTTAAATAGGCCCCAGCCTCCAGGGGCAGCCAATGAACCATCCACGGCTGTACACAGGGAGCTGGGACTGGCTTCTGGGTGAAAGTGAGCCTTATATTTCACAGGAATCCGTTTCTCCTGATAGCTGGGTCTGCAGCCAGGGGAGGCATCTGAGAACCCACAAGAGCTGCGAGCCTGAGAAGCCACCTACAACTGACCATCTCCTGAAGGCTCTTCACATCTTTATGTTCAGCTCATGGCTTTTAAATAAGGACTGTGGGACAAAGAGACAGTACAGGGGTTAAGAGCTTGAAGGCAACCAGTGGCTGCTGGATTTTGATGGGGACCACATATAGTCCCCTGAGCACCTCCAGGAGTGATCCCTGAGTCCAGAGACAGGAGTAAGCCCTGAGCACTGCCATGTGTGACCCAACCTCCACCCTAAATGAAAGAATAAATCAGCTTTTTTACTCGTGACCCCTCCTTGCATAAGAAATTTTTAACTGACCTTGAATATACAAGTACATAAGATGGGTATTCAAATCAAACATTTGCTAATAATAAATCGTTAAGGAATTTATTTCAAAACGGCACCCACATTCCATTTCCTGACCCTCGGTTAGGCTCACAGCCCCTTGTCCTACTGCTAAGACTTTAGATCATCTGATGGAATGCCTTTGTGAGCCCTCCAGTGCCTCTCAGATTCTAAGTAGAGAGACGTGGGGTGGAGCTGAGGCTGGGTTGTCTTAAGACTTGCTAGGAACTGGGTTGAATGAAGTGATGGGTGAGGGTAAGGATGTGTGGATGAAGTGGTCCAGGTGTGCTGGGGCTTGGATATGGGACTCGTACTTCAGCCCTTTGAGCTGTTCCCCTGCCCCAGAACTCCTCCATGGCTCTGTCTGAGAAGCCCAGTCGGGAAAAGATGCTGCTTTAAAGGAAACCCCTTGAGAACTGGAGCTAGAGGACAGCAGGTAGGGCGCTCACCTTGCGTGGGGTCAGCCTGAGCTCAATCCTCGGCACCCCATATGGTCCCCTGAGCCCGCTAGGAGTGATCCTTGAGCGCAGAGCCAGGAATAAGTCCTGAGCGCCAATGGGTAAGGTAAGGAAAAAAGGAAGCAGGCAAGCCCGTGAGACTGATTTCTTCATCCCATCATCCCTGTTAGTGTCCACACGCTGAGTGTTGTGTGGGGTACAGAGAGACAAAGGCCAATCAGTGGCCCCAGATGCAGTTCAACACCAGGTTGTTCTTAAACGCCCCCTCCACCTCCCCACCTTCATCCACATAGGTAGTTTCCCTCAGCAGTTACACTGGGTCTCCATGCTAGAAACAATTGGTTTCCTCATGTGAGGTCACCACCCATAAGGGGGTCCTGAGCTGTCTCCATGGGAAATTGCTAGGGAGTTCAGGGCGGGAGTTGTGTGTTGCACTGATCGAACCCACGTTGGTCACATCCCCACTGTAATATCACTCTGCAAACCTACTTTTTTAAAGTAAAAAAAAAAAAAAGAAATTTATTTCTATTGCCTGGCTGCAAATGAGCACGCCTCAATGAAGGGCAGGATACAGTTTTATTGGTGACACGATTCAGAAGGAATAAACACAGCAAAAGAAATGTGGGCCTTGTGCTCAAGGGCTAGAAAACACAGGGAGATGCTGAGACAGGAACCAGCGGGAACACAGGCAGTGCTTCTGAATGGGAAGGCTTAATATAGTGGCTGGCCACAGCCCCCAAAATAGATCTGGGTGGGGGCTGGGGGGGCAATGCCATGCCATCTCTAGAGACTCTGAAATGTCTACTTCCATGGAACTGTGATGGGACTTTCCATTTGTGGACACTGCAGGGGGTTCCACCTTAGCCATACACATCCCAGAAGGTTACCCCGCCTGCCTGAGGGCAATAAGTTAATGCTAAAGAGAAAGCCCAGAGTCTGGGCACACATACAGGGCTGATTTCTGCTGTGGAAGAGAGAGGACAGAGGTAGGTAATTTGCCTTATATGTAGCTGACCTAGGTTCAATCCCCAGCATCCCATATGATCCCCTTAGCACTGTGATTGATCCCTGAGCACAGAGCCAGGAGTAAGCCTTGAGCACCGCTGGGTGTGGCCCCCAACTATATCTGTGTATATGGGTCTGCTCTAATTCTCAGTGCTGTGACCTTGAACATTTAACTTAACCTTCCTGAAGCTTTTCCCCTTTTTAACTACATTAGTATGGACATTGAAGCTACCTGTCCCTCAGAGTAATGAAAATCCCCAGGGGCGGGGGTCCATGCTGGTGAAAGCACACGGTCCAGCTCACAAGAGAGGCTCGAGTTTACTGCATGTCCGCTTCTCACCCACTCCCAGGTCAGGTGAGCCACCTTGGGAGATGCCCACAAGGCGGTCAGGGCCCATTCAGACTTTGGGTGTCCTTGGTCTGAGGGCAAGTGTTCCCTCGAGCATTTGTGAACTCTCCCTCCACTCTCCATTCTGAGAGTGGCACATCTTTTATCCAGATGCTGAGGTGATCTGTGCTGTCTGTACTCAGCGTCACAGTTAGAAAACAGCAGCTCAGGGAGCAGACTTGCTCCTGGCGGCCCAGACAGAAAATGCTGGATCCAGAACCTAGTGAGACAGGAGCACCCCCCAGACACAGGGACCCTGGCAGGCAGGGTCCGTGGTGTGTGCAGGATTGGTGGGGTACAGTCTGTCTGCTTTTTTCCAAATAGGGGCATCAGGTCGCCCTAGAAACACAGCCCCCATGGAGAAACATTGGTGGGGACTTAGACTGACTAGTTGATGGGGCTTCCCAGCAACTGACCATTTAACTGGATTCTCTGCCCAGGCTGTCGGCCCTCTCAGGAACTCATGAATGCAAGCTTATTAGATGCTGAAACTTTCTGTTGTTAGATCCTGCTGGCCCTCAAACTCAGAAATTCCACAGGGACTCCTCCACCTCCCCGTCCCTGCAGAGCCCCTGTAGCTGTATCAGAAAGTTTGCAGTTACATTATAGGGATATGTGGCAGTTACATTACAGGAATACATTACAGGAAGGTGGCCTGCCGCCACTTCCCTAAGTGCTCAGTGGCCTGGGGGCTCTGATGTCTGAGTCCTTTAATACTTGGAAAAGGACAAACAAGATGCTGAAAGACCCTCTTTGGCAAATATGAAATCACTCATTATGTCATGATATTCCTTTTCCAGTGGGGCTAGAACTCCAAGCTAGTGTTGCATACGGGAGCTCCCCTGTTCCCTGGCGGCCTGTAAAGCTCTGGGTTGAGCCTGAGGAGGGGAGAGTTGCGATCCCAAGGACCCCATTCTCCCAGAGATGCTCCTAGCACCTGGACAGTGACTCCTGAATAGGCCACAAAGGCCCTGCAGAAACCTGCGCCCTTATAAATCACCACCTTTGGGGGAGTACAGAGAAGAGGCTCGGGTGGGATTCTGGGGTGACCCCAGGAGGAGTGACAGCCCACCCAGCCAAGGCTCCACTTGACTGAGGGAAACCGAGAGCAGTGAAAGGATTTCAGAAGATTGTTATAAATTGTCCCTGGGCTGGGGACATAAACCAGGGCCTAGGCCACATGCCTGCCACACACAAGGTGTTGAGTTGCATCCCTGACACCACAGGGCCCGTGCTGTATATATCCAGCGGCATCAGTTCCTCCCAGAATAACCCTCAGTGCCACCGGCCTGGACAAAATCACATTGCCAAGCATTAAACCGCCCAACCAATGTGGTACATCTCCCTGGAAACCCTGCTTAGGAATTTCCTTCCCCCTCTCCAAAAATTATTTCCCCTGGTGAGGTCAGATACCATGTCACTGGCTGCCCCCCACCCAGACAAAACCTAAAAGCATCATCAGTCCGCTGTCTCATTGTCTGCCGGCCGCAGGGGAGGGAACTTGAAAGGTGGGTCTCTCTTTTCTTGCTGCCTCCGAGAGCCACAGAGGGAAACTGTTGAATCGGAACCTTTAATTAAGTGCCCAGACTTCCGCGTTGAATTTTAAGTAGATTGAGGAAATGACAGCAGAGTCACCGTGGGACTGTGCGGTGCTGACTGGGATCACGGATCAGCGAGCGCCGAGTCGAGCCTCAGTCGGCAGTGCCAGCTCTTCCCCCTTGCACACTCTCCCAGCGTTCTCCCAGCCTCCCTGCACGGGGCCCAGGGGCTCTTCCCTCACCCATCCACACTCTCCTGCGTCCTCCCAGCCTCCCTGCACAGGACCCAGCAGCGTTCCCCAGACTTCCTGGGCCCAGCCTTGTGCCTCCAGCACCTCAGCCTACAGTGAGCTCATCTGTGTGTGTGGATTCAGCAATGATGTCCTGAGAACTGGGGCACAGCACTTAGGATAGCCTAGGACCTGCCTTGCACACAGCTATGATGATCACGTCCCCACTTTGAGTCCCAACCACTAACATGCCCTGAGCACAGCCAGAGGCCACTCCTGAGGACAGGCCAGGGACAGCCCAGGAGCACCACCGGGTGCTGCCCGAACCCCCACTCCAGTCATGAGAATGAAGTCACTCTTTCTACTCCTTTTTCATTACATGGATATTCATGCCTCATAGACTCTGGAGAGGCTGCTAAAGGCACAGGGTTCCAAACTTGCTCAGGCTTCCGCTCCTTTCCCAATAAAAAAATAAAAATAAAGTAAAATCACTCAATGTCCCCCTAGTCATTCAGCCTCCCTTAGTAATGCACCTTTTGTCTAAGCTAAGGGACACAGTGCCCGTGTTGTGCCAAAGTCTGTTACCCTCCCCATCATTTCAGAGACACTACTAACCCCCACCCTGCTGGGGGCTATATTGCCCACTTTGGGAAACCCTGCTTTAATACATGTTCTCTCATCCTGGTAACCTTCAGAACCAAATACAGTGCCAGCCAGCAGATGCAGAAACAGGCTCAAAGAGCAGATGACCCCCCCCACACACACACACACCCTTCCCAAGGTCTCCCTGCATACACGTAGCCCAGGTCTAGTACCTCCTGAACCTACACTCTCAACTTAGCATTGCTCTTTCAGTCACTAGAGAAGCCAGGAAATTTGTTTAGGTTCTAACCCTGTCTCTGCCACTCTGGATATGGGGCCTGGTGGCTGGGAGGGCTCAATGGAGAGAGAAGGAGCTAGAAAAGTTGCTTTTCAAGACTCCCAACCTTCCAGGTTTTAGGAGATGACATTCCTGCCCTGGAGGCCTGCTGGGCAGCTGCCTGATTTCAGAGGCTACTACAGAGAGCAAAACCCTGAGCCTTCCCTCACAGACGGCCAGCAACAGGGAGAGGAGGTAGACGGTGGATCATTGGACACCTCGCTTCATGTTATTTGGCCTCAGAGCAGCACTAGGCATTGCCACTGCCCTGGAGAGGGTCGTTTCCTCCTAAATCATCTGCTCTGTTGTCCACTGTTCCTTTTCTCGCCTTTGCTCCCTATAGCCTGGGGTTTTATGCTGTGAGAATTCAGGGGCCATGATACAAGCTGCACTGAAAATAGTGATGGGCTTGTTGGGGATTTTCTCCTCCCCAGGTGGGGCTCTGATCCTTGCCAGGGATTCAGTAAACCCTTAGACCAAGAATTTAAGCACTGCTCATTTGAATTGCCTGATAATACCACCCAAGCAGCTGGAAAGCCCCACCCAGCCAGGCCTCCACTGCTCACTGTGCACCAGCTAAGGAGCCCCTAAACCTCTCTTGGGTCCTTCAGTTCCCTGCAGTTACCCAGGTTCCTCTCAGCAGCTGGCTCTAACGTGAAACCAAATGAGCAGAAAATGAAGACAAGAGCCTTGCCCTCACACCAGTATGACGGTGGGCGTCAGTGGGCAGGTGCAGGGAGGTGTCTGTCTTCCCTTCTTCCTCCAGCTCACTGCCTTCACTCCTTCACTGTCTTAAAGAAGAGCTTTATTGGGTTAGAGAGATAATAGAGGCGCTTGCCTGGCATGTGGCTTAACCTGGGTTTGATCCCTGCCACCTCGCACGCCTCCCACACACACACAGTACCAAGAGTGATCCCTGAGCACAGAGCAGGAGTAAGCCCTGAGCGCTCACAGGTGTGACCTCTAAAACCAAACAAATGGGAGGGATTTGTCCACGGTGAGGTGGACAAATGGACTGGTGCTATGGGACTCTTGTCCTCAAGACCCTGGAACACCAAGAGATCCCTAGGGAGCAGAAGGGGTCTGAGCCCACTTCCTGCAGGACTCCCCAGGCTGTCTTTCCTTCTCCGGAAGATTCACTTTTGAGGAAAATATAAAAATCATCAGGTTCTGCCTCCTTTGAACCCTACTGTGATGAGAGCAAGAAGATTTTCTCAGGTCAGACAGACACCCCAGTCTCTTAGCCGTAGATGTTCCATACACTCCATCCAAATCCTTTGGGTCTTCTAGATCTATTCTCAAGACCGGAAGAGTCTTCATTTCTCTTTGAAAACAAATGTGTGTTTTGGGGGCCTGAGAGAGAGGAAGCCACACACCCATCTTGTACCCCTCCCTAGGGAAGGGTTGCTCCCCACACACACACACACACAGCCACATCACCACCTTGCCCCTCGGCTGTGGGGCTTCCCTGCCTGGAAAATTCCTGGTCCTGGCCCTGTTGGGAATACAGCCACCTTGCCTGTGACCCTAGCAAGTTCGTCTTACTTATTTATTTATGAGACAGAAATGCGAAATAGCAAGCGATCTGGTTAACTTATTGCTCATAAGCAAGAGTAAATTATTCTAATACCAGTCCCATGGACGCTTCTTGCATTCCAGCAGAGTGATTACAAGAAAACAGCTGCCTGCGTGTCATGCCAGCGTTTCTGGGGATCCCTGTGCAGGCTCGCTGTCTCGCTCTCCCTTCTCTCGCTTTCTTTCCTCTCTCTCTCTCTTCCCCCTCACTCCCCCCAGTCTTTCTCTCTCCTTCCCCCACTCCATCCTAATTGCCAAGATAGCTTCTTCCTCTTCTCAGCCACACGTCTCTCTTATGATCCAGAGTGGGTTGTGCTGTGGCATCAGGACACTTCATTATTCTTCCGTCCCTTCTTTTTTCTGTCTTTATTAAACCAAGAAACCCTGGTCTTTCTCTCTTCAGAAAACCAAGAGACCTTTTTCTTATTTTCCAAGTAAAACCAAATCCCCAGCCTTCCCACTCTGGCTTCCAGGCTCTCTTTCTCTTACATTTTATATCTTCTGACCCAGTGGCCTCGGCTCTCCCTCGTCCTCCCCACCGGCCCCCTGTTCACCAGCCTTAGCCGCGTGGCAGACTCTGCCCTGCACTCCAGCCCCCAGCACAATCCGCATCCCCCTCCCGCGTCCCCCTCACTTCTGTGTCCACCTCCCTTCCAGCCAAGCTCGAAGGATGCCATCTGCCCTCCGTCTCCCAGGCTCCTAGAGTCTTTTTCATTTTCCTCATCCTCTTCAATGCTCAGACCCTACATTGCACTCAAAGAGGGGGGGTGGCGGTGATGTCTTTCTCCCGCTGAAGGAGACAAAAATGGCAGACTTTGGACTGTGTTTCCCCCCCAAATTAAGAAATGAAAAGAATGCCAACAGATGAATGATATACCCTCCCTCATCCCCATGCACACTCCCATTCAGAGATGGGGTCCTCCAGGCTCCAGCTGCTCCCCATACCCCCTTCTCATCCCGCCATTTCTCCCTACCCAGGTCCACATGAGTTTGAGGGTCATAGAAGGTCTTACCTGTCCCTCTGGTTTATGAGTGTCTCAAGGTGCCAGGGTGGAATTTAATTCTCGTCTCTGAGTAAAGATGAAGTTGAGCAACATTCCCGAGATAGCCCTTTGTCAGAAACCGCAAACTCCCCACAATGACAGGGAACCCACACCAGCTTCTCCAGGGCTCCCCATTCTACCACTGAGGTTCCTACTTCTTATGGCAGAGTGATCACCCCCCCCCCCCCAGAGTGCCTTTAGCTGGAGACGGCCAAGGAACCTCTTCTCTCTCAGTGCCCCCAGTATTCCTGTTTGGCTTTGTAGTCTCATATACTCCATCAAGTTCAGCCACACTCAATGATGCTTAGAGGACCGTGCGGTGCCAGGAATGGAGCCTGGGGCTGCTGCATGCGGAGCCACATGCCCTTGGAGCCCCCTTACCAGCCCCGAATGTATAGGGCTGGCTGGACTTGTATCACTTGTCACTTGTCTTCCCATTGTTCATGGATTTGCTCGAGCGAGCACCAGTAACATCTCCATACTTCCTGTCACATGCTAGTGTAGCCCAAGGGCATCTGCTCACTCCAGGAGCATGAAGGAACTCAAACCATTCCTTCAGGTCATGGGAATAAGGTCTATAATTGTTACTTGTTTTTGGCTATCAAATACAAAACAGGTAGCTTGCCAGGCTCTGCAGTGCTGGTGGGAATACTCCTTGTAGAAGCCTTTCATCTCGGGCATTTATTGATGAGATGAGGAAAGATCAGCTTTTCTGCTGGGTGGAGCTCTGATGAGCTGCGGTGTCCAGATGTTGAAAATGGTAGCCCCTCATGGTGTGGGGGTTCCTCTGACTTCTCATGAGGCTCTGCTGGGATGGCAGGCCAGGGCAGGTTGGACACTGGCAAAAATTAATGGCATCCTTTTTTGGCTTTGCTTTTTGGTGAGGGGACCCACCAGGAGGTATTGGAGGCTTCTTCTGTCTTCGTGTTCAGGGGTCACCCCCTCGCAATGGTGCAGGGGACAGTGCAATGTGGGGTTAAACCCATCAACCCACTGAGCTTATTCTCTGTTTTGCAGTCTCTTATCCCTACAGTCCATGCTGGGGATTGAACCCCCGAGCCTCACACATGCAAGGCAAGTGCTCTACTGCCAATCCCTGGGTCTTTGGAGTTCACAGAACTGTGAAAATGTCACAAGACTTGTGAGTTAAGGTTTTTCCCTTTGTGATGTCAGAGGGTCAGGCCGCTGGAAATAGCACGAGCTGAACAGCAACACTGTTCCTGGAGGCTTGAGCCAAGAGGGTGACTTCATTAGACGCAGAAAATAAATGACCAGCACAAACGGGAAAAGCTCAGTGTTTGTCCTTAAGCTTCAGAATATCTTCTCCATCCCAGCCCCAGGCAGAATTCATTTCCTTCTTCCCTCTCTGGGAAGTGAGGGGTGACTTGTATTTCATGGTAATAAAACCTCTTGCAAGCTGATGCAACACAGAAGGCAATAAATCCCTCCCGTCTGTCGGCCTTTTTTTTCAGGCTGAGTTGCTAGAAAGTGTTCAGCAAGGGGGCTGTAGGGGTATCATTAATTCTTAGCTCAGGAGGGACCACTCCAACCCCCCATTTTTTCTAGATGATTGTCAGAATTCCCTCTTCCCCCTACAAACCCCACACCCAAATAACTAGATGGTTGGGGGTGATAGGGAAAAATGTTTACACCTTCCCCTCTCTATCTTGAGGTCTGTGTCCTTTAATTTTATTTTCTAAAAACCTGTAGCCGGATGCCTGGTCACAATTGTGTTTTGCTTTTAGCCTTGGCAAACGGTTTTCTTAGTGCATTTGACTTTATTTTTGCAAAAATATTGTGTTCGATGCTAAATTACACCCAGATTTAAAGTTAAGGTGCTTAGGGAGAAAGACTTCATTTGATGGCTCCTCTTTGTCCTAGTCGCTGTGACCCCTGTGAAAATGTCTAGGACTTAGCTCACATTCTGGCCAATTTATTCTTTGATAGATGAGAACCTAATGCATTTCCTACCTTCGTCTCTCCCACTCCTGGGAAGGGATTTAATAGGTCCAGGCATTAAGAAGGTAGAAAAATAGCCAGAGTTATAAAAAGAAGCTAAGTACATTGGAATTCAGATTCCAACACCAGTTCTGAGCTTAGGCAAACCGCAGGTGAGCAGTCGTGCCCACATCAATCTGGAGTCTCATACCATAAATATCTTACTCCACGGGAATTTTTCTTTTTGACTTCAGAAGGAAAAGAAAAACTGTGCAGGAAGCTGGGAGTCAAGAATCATGTCGAGGTAATGCCCCCAAACCAGAGATGGTAGGAACTTGACCAGGAAGCCAGACATACGCAAAGGGTCTGTGACCCTTTAACTTAACTGTAGACGACTCTGCCGTCCCTAACCTGGTTTTTGTTGGCATCACTGAAGTGAAAGATGGCCGAGATCTCTTTCCCCAGATACCCTGAGCTTTCCAGGGCTGGCTTTAGTCTTCCTTCTGTCTCTTGCTCGCTACAGCCTGTTTCATGAATGAACAACTTTCATTAACACATGGATTTTTTTTTATTTAACATTGAGAAAATCTTAGTGTTTCACTGTTTCAGACAAACCTGACATTAGCCAGGCAACCCTTTTACTCTCTCTGGCTGGACCTACCTGAGAGCTCAACCATGACTTCCTTAGCCTTCAAGGATGGGCCTATGACTGTATTGTTTCCTAGAGCTGCTGTAGCAAAGTTCCTTGAACTGGGTGACTTCAAGCAGTAGAGTTTAGATTTGTCACAGTGCTGAAAGCTAGAAATCTCAAAACGAGGGCGCTCATTCTGAAACCCTCAGTAGAAACCCTCCTATCCTTTCCCTAGCTCCCAGGGTGACCTTGGCATACCTCGGCCTATAACAGCTAACAACTCACTATCAATCATGTGGCTTTCTCCCTGTTCCTCCATTTACTCGGTCATGTTGGATTTGGGGCCCTCCCAAAGGTGATAGAGCCTCATCCTAACCGGATTACCTGTCCATATACCAGGTCCCAAATATGGCCATATCCACAGGTCCCTACCATTAGGGCTTCAGTATGTTTGCGAGGTGGGGCGGGGGGGCACAATTCCATGGGCTTGTGCTCACCCCTGCGTTGAGGAAGCAAATGTCCTTTTTGTTTTGCCTATCTCTTGCTTCCAGGTTTAACACCTTAACACTAGCATCACAGTTTGTGTTTTCTTGCCATCTGGCAGCTTTATTCATAGTGCACTGAACTAAATAGTAATATGGAATTTTGGCAACAATTACCATTTCTGTTGGTACAGGCTGTCTGATGGGAGAGCCGAGAGTGGCATCGCTGTGTCTGTCTTTGGAGCTTCATATACTCCAGGGAGGCGGGTCTCTCTTGGTCTCTGCCCACAGCCCTTTCCTGAATTAGCTTTCCTGTGACCCAGGACTCACGCCCCTGCTTAAGCTCACCCCACCAAGAATCAGGGCTCACATGTTATTGTCTATCTCTGTGGACCCTGAGGCTTTCTCTAACTCTAGCCCCACAGTGCTGAACCTCCTCTCACAGATCAGTGCTCATACTTCTGGCTTTAGGGATAGCGGGAGCAAGGGCTGCCCTTTCTTTGCCTTGTGAACACACACACACACACACACACACACACACACACACACAACAAAGTGAGCATGTGCAGTTTCAGAGTATGCCTGGCTCCAGGTCAGATTCCTGTTGTGCTGTTTATTGCAGGTGCCCTTGGCAGGTGACATCCCCCCTTCTCAGCCTATTCCCGTATCTGTGCAACTGGGCAGTAGCAGCAGCTGCTCTGCAAAACCGTAGTTGGATTAAGCGACAGCATGCAGCTGTGCTCACAGTGGGGACTAGTTCAGTGTCGACATTTCTGCTGATATTTGATCTCTGGGCTTCAGAATGTGGCCCACCCTCATAGTGATGGCCTAAGCTTATGAAGTATGTACCTCTGTACAGTGCTGGGTCTTTGTCTTTTTTTTATTTTGCACCAGTCTTGCTCATTTACAGCCATAGCTTCAGATTCTTGTGAAAAGTCTGCAAGGTAGATGTTATTTATCCTAATTTCTAGCTGATGTAAACAAAGTTGACTCCAGGAGCTTTGACCTCATGGATGCACTTGGTTCTGCATCAAGCCAAGCGCCTTTCCTGGACCCACTGATTGGTTACGTCTTCTCAGGCTCTCTAACACCTCCCTCACCCCGTTTCTGTTCTCGTTTTCCATCTTTCTCTCTTTTCTGCTGTCCTGGATGGAATCCTTCCATGATTTCTACTCACAATCTAAGAAATGCTTACATCATGCCAGGATCAGTACACAGATCCAACATGTATAGAGAATAAGTCAAAGAAGGACGTCAAAGAAGGAATTTATTTTTGTTTATTTATATATTTATTTTTGCTTTTGGGGTCATACCTGGCGATGTTCAGGGATTACTCCTGGCTCTGCACTCAGGAGTTACTCCTGGCGGTGCTCGGCTGACCATATGGGATGCCAGGGGATTGAACCCGGTCGGCCACGTGCAAGGCAAATGCCCTCACCTCTGTGCTATCGCTCTGGCCCCAGGAATTTATTTTTTAAATGATCCCCCCACCCCATTTTCAGTGGCATAACCCTGTGAGGGGTCACGATCCATAGTTTACAAAAGTCTGGATCAGAGTTCCCAAATCCCTTCCCGTATCAGGAAAACAAACACTTTCCACAGAATCATGCCCTTTTCTCTTTGCAGCATGCTGAAAATGCTGCGTCAGCCTGAGAAGCCCCCAGGCCGAGCACACAGAGCAGTTTTTCCTCCATGTGGTGGGACGCATGCCGTAGCGTGACAGCCCACATGGCCACACATACACTCACAGCTGTGGGGTGGGCAGGGCCGCCACTTCCCACCTGGGCTGTGCTTCCTGGCTCAGGTTTCTTATCTGTCACAGTTGGTTCCGACTCAAGAAGAAGCCCCAGAACTGTAGCACATTAATTCCAGCACATGGTCCTGCTGGCTCACACGCAAATGTGGTTTAGTTTATGCAAAATCGCAGCGCCAGCATCAGGGGCTTAAAGGGGAAATGTATAGGGGAAATTCTGAAATCCAGAAAAATTGATATGTGTTGGATTTTAGCAGTGTGATCCAGCCTAGGTCCACTGTGCGTGTGTGTGTGTGTGTGGGTGTGTGTGTGTGTGGGGGTGTCTGTTTACAGACTCTTAGGCATGGACAACATTTAGCTCCAGCCAGAATGGCTGACTGCAGAAAGGCAGAGCTGTCCCTTCCCTGATACCTTGTTCTCACCAGTGGGACACACTCTGGCTTTAGCTTGTCCTCTGAGATCTGAGTTCTGTCCCTTTAATTAATTAATTAAGACAGGGGCTGGAAGGATAGAACAGCAGGTTGGACTCTTGCCTTGCATGCAGCCTACCCAGATTCAACCCCTGGCACCTCATATAGTTCCCTGAGTACTTCCAGGAATAATACCTGAAAGCAGAGTCAGGAGTAAACCCTGAGTACCAAAGGGTGTGACCCAGAAAACACTTTTTTTTTCTCTAAAGGCCAGTTCCCTGATTCTCATCATTACTGACGGACTCCAGCTGTCAGGGACTTCTGTTGGGCTTCAGGGCCCGTTGCCTCTAAAGTGTGCACCTCAGGACTTGGCTGTGGTACTCAGCCATTGCACAGATGGAACAACAGCCCCCTGGGTAGCCAGAACCCTGCAGCACCCAGTAAGCATCCAATCTCCGGCAAGCAGCAAGGGAGTGTCAGAGGGAACAGGGGTTCACACTGTGTCCCCACCTGTCCGCCCCTAGCAGCCCTTCTCTGTCACCTAGACCAACACAATCCAGTCTTCTTGGGACCTCTGTGTCTGTGTATGAGTACAACTATGCACCTGTATGTCTGTGTCTATCATTGTGTCAGTTTGTGTATCTCTGTGTGTGTCTATGTGTTTGTGTCTGTCTGTGTTTCTGGGTATTTGTGTCCTTATCTGTATATGTCTTTGTGTGTGTGTGTACCTTGTGTATCTCTGTCTCTTTGTATCTGTGTATGTGTGTTGGTGTATTGGTGTCTGTGTCTATGTATGTCTGTGTGTGTGCCTGTGTGTGTTTGTCTGTGTATGTCTGTGTGTCTGTGTCTGTGTGTTTGTATCTGTGTATGTCTCTGTGTGTCTGTATCTGTGTGTGTCTGTGTGAGTCTGTGTGTTTTCTGCACTGGTTTCCCCCATGTTGTCAGGTGTGCCTGGGTTTCTTGGAATGCCCTGATGCGTCAGCTGATGTGCGGCAGTTCAGGTCACTCTCAGCTGTTGGACAATTCTGATCACTCACCTGCTCTAGTAGCACCTCACTGAGCAAGGAAACACCATTCCCATGTGCTGGGACTCAGCGAAGCCCTGGCTGCACCATCATTTGCTTCCTTGGGTGGACACGTTTATTGGACTTCCGTGATATTCCAACAAAACAAAAGTGGGGGAATGTAATGGGAATATAATGTAGTGTAGGGTGTGTATTGATTCTTCCTAAGCTAAAAGCACAGTTTGGGAGGTCCGTGGTAACAACTCTGCCTTGGGCATGAACCATTCTACCCAGCTCCCGAATCATTACCTAAACTCAGAGGGACTGGACAGAGTGGCAGCGTGGTTGTGTTGCTGTGGCGCCCAGTTCACTCAGGAGGCATACAGTACCTGAATTACCTGTGTATTCTTTCTGTTGCCTGAGATGACACCTTTGCCCTCCAGACACACCACGCAGAATCCCTGGCATCTCACCGTGTCTGCACGCCCTGCCAGACCAGAAGAATTTCAGAGGCCAGTGGTCAGGGCTTGCTTTCTTTCTGCTGCACCTCTGAACTCCACTGCCAAGTTTGCTTATTGTTGGGGAGGCACTTTCTGTGTGTTTGAACCACCCAGAATGGTGGCTAAAGGGGGACGAAGAAGGGTTCTGACCGAGTAGATTTTGGGTTGTTTCTTCTGCAGTTGCATTTCTAGCAAAACCCCGGGGATCCCCTTGTGGGTGGCAGTGGGAAAGCAGGTGTCTGGGGCAAGGTGAGGCCCTGACCGACACCTGGCAAGTGAAATCTCCCCTTGGCTCTCAGGGTCCTGACTGGAGCCCTGTGTTCCAGCTGATGGTGGGAGTTGAGTTGTTGCGGTCACTGGTACAGAGCTGGGGGAACACCCCCTGCACCCTGTTATCCATCAGCTGAAAAACAGGGATGGAGCACCTTTTCTCTTCCAAGGGTCATTTGGACGTTTTATACCACCATTTATGGGTCATCCAGCATGGGCAGCCAGTGAGAAGCATAAACATCATCCCATCATGCACCATGGTCTGAGCACATGATTTCATAGGACTGGACCTGGCCCACACAGCTCTAGGGTCACCTGGAAGCTTTGAGGAGCTGCCAGAGCCGGCGTTCAGGACAGGGCTTCAGTGGCCTTGAGGCTGGAGAGACCAGGAGGGCCCTGGTCCAAGTGGGGAATGGTTGGAGAGCCAGGCTTTGCTCTTCACACTGTGTAGTAGCCATGGCTCTTTCCCAGAAACAATCCTGTGATTGATAAACTTTGCATCACAATTGTCAAAAGGTGGCAGTGACCATGGGGACTCTCGTACTTCTTCTCCACCCCATCCTCCATCCAACCTTGCCCCATTCCCAAGTTTCACCTCCAGGATCCCTGAGGCAAGTTCTCAATGTCAGGCAACCAGCTCTGGGCAGCGTTTTGTGTGCCTGGATAGAATTTCTGTAGCATTTCTCACTTCTGCTCACAGCCCATGGATGGAGTGGGCCAAGGCGGGATGGGCAGTGACCCGGAGTGGTATCCTGGAGGAGAAGGAGTAGGACTGAGGCTCCCAGGCCAGACCAGTCTGGTACCCAGATAAAAGAGGGGCAGCTCCCTCCTAAATGACCAGCCTGAAATTTTATTTTTTTTTTGGCTTTTTTGAATCACACCTGGTGATGCTCAGGGTTTATTCCTGGCTCTGCACTCAGGAATTACTCCTGGCAGTGCTCAGGGAACCATATGGGATGCCGGGATCGAACCCTGGTCAGCCACATGCAAGGCAAACACCCTACCTGCTGGACTATCGCTCTGGCCCTCACAACCTGAAATTTTAGAACCTGGAGAATGCAGATTCCCCGTCCGGGTTCTGAAGTTCCCATGGACTCAGAACAGGAAATGAATCCCTTGGTCCAGGCGCTACTGCTCGCGTACTTCTGTCCCCCGAGAGAATGGACATGAATATTAATGGGTTCTATCAGTATTTTTAAACCTCATTTTCCTCCTTAGCACTGAGTGAAATAGATGAATGGAATAAAGGCAGGGTATGAGTGACACGTCATTCCCTGGCATCGCCCCATCTCCTCAGTGGTGCTGAGGCCAGTCTGGGTAGAGGCCAGTCTGTCTGTCTGTCTGTCTGTCTGTCTGTCTGTCCATGTAGCCATGGCTCTTACCACCTACCTCATTCCCTCTCCCCTTCCTGCACAATTTTCCCTTTGGTTGTTCCAATCTATAGCAGGCAAACAAACTGGAGTGCTCCCATGGGGATGGTGAGGACCTCTCTGGACCCTCCAGTTGCTCCAATTCTTATATCCCTTGAGCCAGTTACTCTCATGCGTCATCTGCCAGCCCACCAAGTTGACACTTCAGCTCACTTCAGTATGGATTCCCTCCTTCCCCCTCCTGAAATTGCTTCCCAGTGAGATTCGGTGACGTCTAAGTGGCCAAAGGAAATGCCTGTTTCTGTTCCCTGGTGGCAGTTTCCTTTCTCATGAGGCAGCTTGGTGACTCACCACAGTCTGCTTGCTGGTCTCTTTTAGTTCATCTGAACATTTGCTCTGGAACTCTGGCTCCTCTTTCTCCTCCTCCTCTTCTCTTCCTCCTCCTCTTCTTCTTCTCTCTCTTTCTCTCTCTCTCTCTCTCTATTCATCCCTCACCCCTGAAATACTTCCTGTGTGGTGTGCACATGACTCCCAGGAGTAGGTTGTCCAGATGTTCTCCTGCTTCACACCTGGAGGCCTCTCCTTGTTAGCACAAACAGCTCAAAGTCCAACTCTACAGATCACTCCTTTCTCAGCAAAGATAAAGCACACACACACTCTCTCTCTCTCTCTCTCTCTCTCTCTCTCTCTCTCTCTCTTACTCATACATATACCAGGTGCTCAGGTCAGGAATCTGGGAGTCAGCTTTGATATCCTGGGCTCCCCACATTCCATCTCTCAGCGCGATCTGTGGTGGAACCAAGTAAGAAAACACTCAAGCCTGTCCCTAGACTGTTCTGCCCCATGCCTAGAGCCTTTGAAACAATGACTGCCTGTTCTCCCCTGTGACCCTTCACATTCCAGTGTATTGCCAGGGTGCCCTGTCTGTTCTTTCACCCTGTGGAGCCCCTCGTTGTCACAGCAACCACCCTCCCAGTCCCGATATGCCTGCCTTTATATGCGGGTGCCCTCTGCCACACTCTCCCTAATGCAGTCCTCTGGTCTTCATGCATCCGGCCTCCACTGATGCCCGGTAAAGTGCTTCTCATCTCAGGCGTGAAAGAACAAGCTGGGTTTATTTTCCCATGCTACAGGCTAGAAACTGCATAACATGTCATAAAAATGGATTCTAAGGGCCAGAAAGATAATACAGTGAGCAGGGCACTTGCCTTATATGCAGCTACCTGACTCTGATCCCCAACACTGCATAGGGTCCCATGTACACTGCTAGGAGTGATCTCTGAGCACAGAGCCAGGAGCAATCCCTGAGCACAGCTAGATGTTGCCGATCTCCAACCCCCAAAAAAGAGTTCTAAAGAATATAGACACAAGTTCCAATTTTATATCCAATAGTGATAAAATTGCACTATAATAAATAGAACTACAAAATGGTCTTGAGACAAGGACCAATTGCTACAGCCATGCATGAATGACTGACCACCTGTCCAGAAGAGTGGGGAGTGTTGGGCATGTGTCCTCCGTCTATTTGTCTCTCAGGGAAGGTGCAAAGAGGGAAGTGGGTAGGACCCAGATTAACCCCAGCCCGAGAGGCCATGGGGAGGGACCCCATCCCTGTGTCCCCCACATGGCTGTTGCTCCCACACTGTTATTTTAGCATCTGCTTCCCAAGTTTATAATTAACAGCACTTTTCTTGTCTCTTCCCAGTTAAAAGCAACACTCCCACCTGCTCTCTTTCCGAGGACATGTGGGGTCTCAGAGGCAACACAGGGGCAGGAGCGGGGGCAGGTGCCAGCAGTGGGAAATGTGGCAAGGCCTGAGGAGCTTTGCTTCCACTGAGGAGACACGTCTCAATTGCTCCCTCAGGACGCCACCCCCATCAGACCTCTGCCACAAGCAGTTTGTGGCTGGTCCCAGGGGGCACGTGACCCTGCCTGAGGTACATCCAGATTCTCTCTCAGAATGCCAGTGGCTGGCAAGGCGCAATCCAGGGATGCTGATTGCTCAGGAGGGAATGTCCCTATCCTGGCCAGTCTGTGTGTCAGTGATACTGACCACTGCCGTTTAAACTACGGCAGGTTTGTGTGCCCGATTTTATGTATACCTTTGGGGGGACTGACATACCCACAGAGCTGAGGACTAACCCTTGCTCTGTGCTCAGAAGTGACCCTTACTGTTGTTCAGGGGACCATGTAGTTCCAGGGATCAAATCAGAGCTAGGTTGCATGTAAGTCAACTGCCTTAACCCCTGTACTATCTTTCCATCCCTACAGACTCCTTCTAATACTCTCAACAGCCCTAGGAGTTAGACATTTGTTTTCCTTATTCGGTTATATGGATGGAGAAACTAAAAGCCCCAGGAGGTCAGCCAGCTGCTAACTCCCAGCACCTCACCAGCATAGAGCCATGACTGGAAGGGGAGGACACATATCTAGCCCTTTGTCCTCTTTCTCTCCTGTGGCGGCCCAGCCCGCAGTGCAGAGCTGGTCTTTCCTTAGCCACTCTGGGGCCATTTGGGCCCATTTGCCCTGGGCTGAACACATGTACCTGTATCCTTCAGGCCAGGGCAGGAAATGGTGCTGGTAATCTGGCAGGCATTCACAGGCCTCTTCCAACCTCTGGCCTCCTATTTGTTGAAGGACCAGCAAACGGTCATCCTCTAACCCCCACTGGGGCCCTCAGGGTGGTGTTTGGAGGTGTTGAGGGAAGACCGATACTCTGTGTGCTCTTGTGGTGGAGGGTCTCCTCTGCTGGCCAAGACTGAGCTCCCCAGTACATGGGACCTGGCAGGCCATGGAATAGCTCCACTATCTTGAGCTTATGCTCAAGAGATGGAAACAGCTGAAAACAACTCACCTCCTCACTGCCACCACTAAAATTAGTCAGAACAGGAAAACATTCTGTAGGTCACAGGCTCCCAAACTATTTGCCTCCTGCCCCTTTCTCTGGAAAGAAAAAAAGTCACTCTCCTCAGCATCCCCCTGAAACCTGCATTCTTTAAGCAGACCAATACAGTGTCCCCTAATTGTACTTAAAGCATCCCCCCAATTGTACTTAAGGCTACTCTTCCCGCCTATTTCCATAACCCAACCTCCCCCACTCCCCTAGGTGGGGAGCACTTTGGAAAACGTTGCTCTAGATTCTAGAGTTTAGGGAAGAATAAACCTCCCTTGATACAGGAGAAAAATCAAGAATTGCAAAGGCCAGAGAGCTGGGATGTGGATTTCGGCGCTTGCCTGCATGGGGCTGACCCAGGTTGATTCTTGGCACCACACACGGTCCTCTGGGCACCACCAGGAGTGATCCTTGAGCCCAGAGCCAGGAGTAAGCCCTGAGCACAGCCCGGTGTGGCCTTCAGTCGTCTACTATCCCTCCCTCCAGGCAAGAACCAGACTCTGGGATCTGCCCAGGTCACAGACTGTGCCGGTGGCAAAGCCAGGCTCCAAGCTCAGCCTTTCCCTTCCTCTAATGCTTGCTCACTCCCTACCAGGGCCTCAGTGCAGAAGACCCACAGACTCCCTGCTTGTTTGTCTTGTTTGTTAGTCCCCAGGACCTTGGACAGCCCCGAATTCCCCCTGCAGTCACAGGAGCAGACTTGGGCCAACTGTTCCATTCAGTGAAGAGGTCCATGAAAATCTTCATCATATTCCCTAGCTTGTCTGGCGCACCATGGCTGCATCAGTGTTTTAGGGAGTCAGTGGCCTGTTCCTTGCAGTATAGGTGAAGCTGTCTTGGCAAGGACGTGACAAAACCATGTGAGAGCAGTACATGCTCTGAGTATTACAGGGTGCTGGGGGCTTTTCAGGGGGCTGCTGTTTCTGAGGTCCCAAGGAAGTACAGAAGGGACCATCTCAGCGGGTAAGTGAAAAAAGGTCATCTCTGTGTCCTGGGCTCTTGCAGGTGTGTGTCTGCCGCGAGACTGAGTACGTGGTTCTGACACTCATTCTCCCCCCCATTGCCCCAGTTTGCCCGCTGCCTCCCATGGTGAGTCACGGCGATTTCATCTGCCACCCGCGGCCTTGTGGCGCTACAGCCACGGAACTGTGGTGGAGTTCTACTGCGACCCCTGGCTACAGCCTCACCAGTGACTACAAGTACATCACCTGCCAGTATGGGGAGTGGTTTCCTGCCTACCAGGTGTACTGCATCAAGTCAGGTGAGCGTGCCTGTCAGTGTACTGCATCAAGTTGGATGAGCACTAAACCGAGCCCTACTCTCCGCCTACCGGTGCACTGCTAGAAAGGGGGTCAGTAGTGCCTCTGCTGGACACAGTGGTCAGTAGTGATGTGCCCACCTCCGTGATGGACTGTTCTTTCCTGTGGCAGAGCAAACGTGGCCCAGCACCCATGAGACCCTCCTGACCACGTGGAAGATCGTGGCATTCACGGCCACCAGCGTGTTGCTGGTGCTGCTGCTCGTCATCCTGGCCCGAATGTTCCAGACCAAGTTCAAGGCCCACTTCCCCCCAGGTCAGTGTCATGGACTTTGGGATCCCTTATTGAGCTCCGCAGAGAGAGGAGGAGCAGCAGAAGAGAGAGGGTGCAAAGTTGAAGCTTAAGGTGGGAACAGAGGATAGAACAGAAACACTTTCCAGGAGTATCCTGGGATATCAGGGGGTCTGAAAAACAAGCAGGGGCCATTTCCCCATTTCTGCTTATTTCAGAGACCTCCTGTCTATATTGAGCATCAGGAGGTGTGAGGGGTGTGAGAAAGGCGCCCAGAGTTCAGCCTGGCACCCCACCTAGTGCCATTTTCCCTGTGATCAGGTCCCCCAGGGGCCCATTCCAAGGGGTGGCTATGAAATGAGAACCAGTGAGAGGACAAGGTCAAAGTCATGTGAGCCCCAGAGCTTCGACACCTGGTCAGGATAGGAAGTCACAGGAAGGAAAAACAGGCCTTGGGCTGGTTTTATTGTTGTTGTTATTTTGCGTCTTGGTTCTGATTTTTGTTGGGAGCCACATATAGCAGTGCTTAGGGACTGTTCCTCACTCTGTGCTCATGAGTGACCCCTGTCAGTGCTCAGAAGACCATATGTGATGCCAGGGATCTAACTCGGACCAGCAGGATGCAAGGCAAATGCCTTACCCACTGTACCATCTCTCCAGCCCTGAGATACGACTTCCGGATGCTTCTGCCTTCTTGGGGGTTTGAGCATGTGAGTGGGGCCACCCAGAATCAGTGTCCAAAGTTGTGGTCTACCCCCCCCCCCCGTCCCATTGTCCTCACCCAAGAGGAGGTTGTCAGAGCCCCCAGGTACAGCCTGCAGCCCTCTCCTTAGCCTGCACAGCCATGTCTTCCCCACAAATGGCACCAACACTTTGCAGAACCGAGAATCACCAGTAGGAGCACTCAGAGCTTTGTCTTTTTGGTTCCTGGTGTTAGAGCAACCAATTAGGTTGTGGACCAAAATGAGGGACTTTTAGTTCTGGGGAGATAACATAGGGGCAAGGGCACATGCCTTGCATGTGTGGGGCCTCAGTTTAATCCCTGGTGCTCCCTTCCACCCCTCTTGGCCACTGAGCATTGTCATATGTGATACTGGAGGCCCCTGGACATTGCCAGGGTGGGACCTGGGGTCCCCAGCACTGTAGTGCAGGAGCAACACCACATCTCAGCACTGACCCCCAACACTGGAGAGCCAGGCTAGCCAAGAGTGGTCCCTAAAATCTCTGAGTGCTGCTTGGAAAGACCCCCAGTTTATACTGTAAAAAAATAGAAGCAGCTGAGTTGCACAGGGCTGGCCCTTCCCTTTATGTTCACGACTGGCTGTTTTCTGACACTTGGGTTTACTTTTCCATGTGCAGCACCCTTCCAGGGCCTGTTTAGCCACCTCTGGGATCTCTAAGTCTTAGCGAGTGACCAGGGCTAGGGGCAACTCAGCAGGAGCACCCGTGCCTTTAACATGTGAGGCTCTGCAGCAAAGCCCAACACATGCACACATGCACATATAATGTGGGCCATCTGGTCAGCCCCCTACCCAAGGGGTTTGGCCTCAGGACTAGCCTGGAGGCCACAAGAGTGAGGAAGGAAGTGGAGGAGCAAATGGCCAGAGCTGGAGGAGTGAAGACGGTGAGGAGGGAAAGGGTCTGCCCTCAGAGCTGGGGAGGGGCAGGCGGGTGACCCTCACCTGGGGTGGGCTGATGTGTTGGCATGCTTCCCTTCCTCAGGGGCCCCCAGGAGTTCCAGCAGCGACCCTGACTTCGTGGTGGTGGACGGCGTGCCTGTCATGCTCCCGTCCTACGACGAGGCTGTGAGTGGCGGCTTGAGTGCCTTAGGCCCTGGGTACCTGGCCTCCGTGGGCCATGGCTGCCCCTTGCCCATAGATGACCAGAGCCCCCGGCATACCCCGGCTCAGGGGATATAGACACGGGCCCAGGTGAATCGAAACCTGTGACAGCCTCTCGGGCTCCTCAGAGCTGCTCCAGAGTCTCTATTCGCCCCACGTGCCCAGCGGGCACCCATCCAACTTCCGACCACGTGGACACAGTGGCCAGCACTGCGGGGAGGTGGCATCCACCAGCCCAGGCATCGACATTGCAGATGGTAAGTGTTCGCCCCACTGCCCCCCACTTGGCCTCTCTGCTCTGAGTCCAATTGGCGCTTCCCTGGCTCTCACCGCAAATTGCTTCTTTGCTCTCCACGAGGAGAAGCTGCAGCAAGGCTTGTTACTGTGGAGAAAGCCTCCGCTCGCAAGAGATGAGCCCATTAGCTGACATCTCAGCAGGCACAAAAGGGCACCAGGGCACAGCAGAGAGGAAGGCCAGGGGAAGGGGTGGGAGGGAGTGGGACTTGGGTGATTCTGTTTTGTAGCCGTCAGTTAGGCAGGGCTTCTGAAAGGGGTGTTAGGGAAGAGAATGACACAATCACACACAGACACACGTGTACACACATACAAACACACACACATTTGCAAATTCATGCACAAGAGCCCAGACCCAGAGAAGTCTCAGTACACACAGATAATTCGCGATCAGGTGTGCAGGGGAGACAGCCAGTGCTTCTCCCCAGGAGAGGCGCACGGTAGAGCAGAGAACAGAGACATAAGCTGGCCTCACCAGTGGGTCAGCAGGGCTTTACTAAAGGAGAAAAAGGTAATGCCAAAGTGGAGAGCAGCGGCAGGATCCTACTTCTCCCTGGATCTCTGTCTCTTGGTTTGTTTTCGGGGGCCACACTTAACTGTTCTTAGTAATTATTCCTGCCTCTGCATTCAGCAGTCGGTCCTAGTGGTGCTCAAAGACCATATGGAGTGCCAAGGATCGAACCCAAGTTGGCCGCATGCAAGGCAAGTGCCTTACCCACTGTACTATGGCTCCAGCTCCTGGAGCTCCTTTTCTGTTGCCCTCTTCTACCTGAATTACTCCTGAATGACTTATAGGACTGTTCATCACAGGGTTAAAAATTTAGCTGACTTAACTTTGTTTGTTTTGTTTTCAGAAAATAAGTGTCTGGAGGAGTTAGTTTATTCCCCCGATTGGTGGCACTTCACATTTTCTTTCCTTTCACTCTGACTTCAGGAGTCACAGACAGTTAAATAGGGTCACCACCCTAGAGCTTACAGCATGTTGGAGCTTGAAGCTAAGACCGTCTGTTTCCTTCCCTTACAGAGATCCCTCTAATGGATGAAGATCCATAGCCAGGCAGAGTCCTGATGAATCCGACACCCCTTTGGGGTTGGGCACCTTGTACCCTGGAGTGAGACCACCGAAGGACAGAGTGTGGGAAATGGAGGACGTTTCCTGATATCTCCATCTGGAGACAGCGACTCACTTCGTTCCACCTCAGACTCAGGAGTGAGGCTTATGGGTGTTGCAGAGGCTGTGCTTTTCAGTGAGACTCAAGGATTTGCCAAAACCAAGGGACAATAGACATGAGCTGTGGGTGGTCCCAGAGGAAGGTGTTCTTGTGTCTCATGCTCTGGAGCAGGGCGCCGCTCTGCGCACATCCCACTGAACCCCACGTCCCATTGACTTATGTTATGAGTACTATCTGCCTTCTCTGAAAGCATGCCACATTATGTAAATTCTCCTCTAAAATCTGCTTCAAACTGTCTCCAGACTCCAACTTCCGGATGGATCAGCTTCTGTGGGAAGTCTGTGTGGAGCTGCTGGGAGAGCAGCAGAGCGCCCCCTGCAGGCTGACCAAGGGAAGGTTCTCGTGGGACTTTGGCAAAGGCACCCTGTGCTGGATGGATTCCGCTCACAGCCAAGACCAACGCAGGATGTGGTCATTCCAGTGAGAAAGGAGAGACTCGAGCCCACTCTGATTTCTGGAGGTCACCTCAAAAAGTGGAATTCATGGACTTGGTTCTGTCCTTTGTTGAAATGTCATCAGTATTTGTATTCATGGTTTAGTGCTTGGAGCCAAGGCATTGGATAAGTCTTGTGACTTTACAGTTGGTCAGAATATGTTCAAATACATCCATGGTGAAGAAAGTAACTGAGATCTTGTTTTGTTTCGCCATTTTTATAAAAGTCTCCACAACAATGTCCCTGATGGTTTTTTTTTATTATGAGCCTCGTGCCAGCTTACTGGTTGTTGCCCCACTCCCAAACTCAGCCATGCTTTTCTTTTTCCAAAAGAGAAATTGTTTCTGTAAACTCATTCATCCTCCAAATAAAGTGTAAGGTTAGAGCCCTCCCCCCTTTATTTTGTCCTGCAGTGTTCACAGGCTGACTTCCTAGCCCAGGTAAGTCCTCCCTTTTCTGCTTCCGTTCTGGCCTCCTGTCTTCCGGCCACACAGGTCTCTGGGCATTATTCCTAAGAAAATCTCCTGGGCCCCACCGGTCTCTTAAAATGCTCATTGATCTGTGCACTTGATTCCTTTTCTCCTTTGGGTTCTAGACGCAGATAAGCAAAACTCTGGTCCATACAGTTGCTGCGCTGATAGAGTGATGGAGGCAGAAGCTTAATCACATCCTGGTTTTGTTTTGTTTTTTTCTTCACACAGGCTGATTAAAAATTAAAAAGAAAATGACATTTTGAAGCGTGACTTTTAATAGTGGAGTGGAGTTGGGTGCTGTGGGAGGGAAAGTGGGGAAAGTGACAGGAATTGTGGGGAGTGGAGATGGGGAGAGGGACTAGAACCCCAGAGGCTGGAGGAGGTCGCCCAAAGTGCTCGCCTGGCACCGGGCCCCAGGTGGTGGCATCACCTGGGCAGCAGGATGGGTATGGGGGTGATGATGGTGAACAATAGCCCACTTTGTGGGGCGTCCCTGCCACTAGCACAGGCTCCCTCAAGCCTCTGACGGGAGCTGGTGGCATCATGTTCTGATTCAAGCAGCACCTGGCACTGTGGGCGACTTCCCCGGGCCCCCATTGCTCCAGACCTTGGTTCCTCTCTGTGCCTGCTCTATGGTGGGCGAGTGTGAGATGTGGGTAAGTGACGTGTTTCCCACGGGACAGATGGGCAGAGACCTGTGGAATTTCCCTTTACTCCCTCCCAGAGCAGAGAACAGCCTCCCTTCCTACAAGCTGAGTTCACAACTGCCTCTTCAATACCGCTACCTAGCACCTGGGAAGAGGGACCCACTGGTCAGCATACATCCATGTATCCCTGCCAATGTTGACAGTTAAGAAAATGGTTTAAAAACATAAAAAGGCAAGTATTCTGAGCCTGGCCAGGGAGCAATAAAAAGCCCCAGGGGAGAATACCAGGGAGAACCAATTGGAGAACCTGTAGAGAGAATGGGCCAGCTGGAAAGAGAGAGACAGACAGACAGACAGACATAGAGAGAGACAGAGAGAGGGCCTGCTGGAGAAGCTACTGGGGGGAGAGAGAGAGAGAGAGAGAGAGAGAGAAGAGGAGAGCGTTCCCTTGAGAGAGGGTCCTGGGGTGAGGTGGAGTGAGGAGAGAGGACAGATTGAAAGGAGTTTCAAGAGCCTGTGGTCTTGTTCCATTATCCATTAATTGAAGGGACAGATTGTCGGCCTCGGACACAGCCAGGGACTTCACCTATCCCCCAATACTGTTGGGGACCCCACTGAGCCTGACAGGCTGGTACAACGGAAGTGCCTTCTGGGTACAGGCACTGGGCAGTGTCTAACTACATGGTGGATCAGCCACACCATCCCTTTATTACATCCATTAGACGTCAGGGATGCAGCAGTGTGGCAAGCGTGTCATGATCCTGACTCCACAGTCCTGCACACAGGCCCCATCTTTATCACAGCATTCCTTGGCCATTAGTCCAAGAACAACTGGACAGTATGGACAACTAGTGTGGAATGTGGTTGAGAAGCTTCCTGACCCAGGATGGGGTCAGGAACCCGTGTCTGTCGCCCAAGGGTTCTCATCCATATATTTATAAAGAATTACACAACCGAGTATGTGTGTGTGTGTGTGTGTGTGTGTGTGAAAATAATTTTCTTCATGTTGTTTTTGGTTTTGGGGTGCCATACTTAATGATGCTTAGGGATTACTCATTAACTAGCACTTAGGAATCACTCCTGAGCTTGGTGCTTGGGGGACTATATGGGGTATCAGGGATTGAACCCGAGTTGGTCACATGCAAGGCAAATGCCCTCCCCGTTGTATTATTACTCCAGCCCTGAAAATAATTTTCTTCAGTAAATAAGAGACGGTGAACATCAGATGGTTTGTTAATGTAAATAAACAAAACCAAAAAACTAGGCTTCTGAGCTGGGAAGCGGGCTTGAGGAGAGGTGAGCTGGGACGCGGGCTAGAGCCTTCAGGTCTGGCCCTTTCACTCCCATTATCAGCCCCACATGTGATGAGACTGTCACACTGTCAGTCCAGGCTGCTGGGTTGAATTGCAGGTTGCTGTTTGCTGGTGTGGGATCTTCAGAGCCTTCCCCACCTTAATCACAGCCACCCTGCAGCTCCCAGGCTGCCTCCTGTTCCCGCGGAAATGTCTTCTCCCTGGCTTCATAGCAGGCCCAGAAACACCCGAAGTCCCAGGTGAAGGCTCAATGATCACGACTTCGCCAGTCCAGATGTTTCTCCTACTGCTTTGCACTCACACACCATGCCTGGCACACTAGGAGGGCTGCCCTGAAGGTGCCTCCGTATTCCCTACAGAGGCAGTGTGCCACTGTGTATGGACTTTGCAACTGTTCAGTTGGCACCTGGCTCTGAATCCTAACTCTGTCGCTGACTGACTGTGCCTCCAGGAGTGGTGGTCTTGCCTGAGCCTTCGCTTTCTCAGGCAGCATGAGGTGTGGCTGATGTCTGCTTCCCTGGCTGGACTGTAGTGAAAGTGAGGGTAAAACGAAGTCACAGCCCACAGGAAACACTTATAAATGACACAACCGTAGGCCAGAGTGAGAGCATAGTGGGTAGAGCACTTGCCTTGCACACAGCCAATGCCAGTTTGGTCCCCGACATGCTATATGGTCCCCCAAGTTTGCCAGGAGTAATCCTTGAGTGTAGATCTAGGAGGAAGCTCTGAGCACAGACAGGAGTGGCGCTAAAACCAACCCAAAAAACACAGCTGTGTGGTGGCCCATCCATATGGAGGGTGACCCCTGTGATTAATTCAAGCACATGCCTACACACCTTTGACTGCAAAGGTCCCCATCACTCTCAAACATGTGTGCGCAGTGCCTCTTGGCCAGAGACATGCCCCAGCTTCCTGCCAGCTAAGATTCATCAAAGCATCCAGAGAACCTGGAAACTGGTTTGGCCAGTTTCATAAGAAACACAAACATCAATGTTTCCTCAAGAGTGTGCATGAGAGGGTGGGACTGTGGGAATGAGGTGGCTCTCCTTTTCTGATGAGACCCTCAAGGTCATATTCAGACCCCAGCTTTCCTCAGTCCATGCTTGCTAAATGCTGCTGTGTGGGAGGCCCTGCTTACGTCCTGTAGTCCATGCTGTAGAGAGACAGTTATCAGGCCAGCTTCACTGAGCTATGAGCAGGAGACATCCCAGAGCAAAGCCTGGGGTGGTGCCAGTGGTCCCATAGTAGTTCCAGGGTCACCCGTGGAATCTCTGGCACTACAGGGCCAGAGCAGCAACACATGCTGGGGTGAACCCCTGTCCAGGTGGGTCAGACCTCACTGTGTAGAGCCTCCAGGCCTCCTGAAGGCACAGCTCAGCTTCTTATTCATAAGTGACTATAATCAGGTCTTGTGGCCACCCTGCCCCACCCAGAACTAGACCAGAAGAATATTGGTCTTGGGGAAAGATGGAGGACCTTGAGGTGGGCCAGGTGTGGCTGAGCTAAAGACACTGTGCACCTGACAGAGTGAGGGCACAGGCCAGGTGGGCTCGCCCCTCTCCGGAGCAGGTCACAGCAGGACATAGGTCCCATGTGGCATTACTAATCCAGAGCAGAGAAGTCAAAAAGGAAACACACAGCAAACCATCCACAAGAAAAAAATAAATGAACATTAACATGTTGACGGGAGAGTCAGAGTTATCTTTCTAGTCTTGCTGTAAAAAACAATAAAACACTATTATTGTCCCATGAAGAGTAAATCAAAGAATGCATGGCCCAAACATGTCAGATGAGCAGATTAGAGGTGTGTGGCAGTCAATAGTAATTATTTTTGAGATTGTCATATTTTTTTTTTTTTTTTTTGAGATGTCTGGGGAATGTGCAGTTTGTTGGAACCTCTCATGCTAAATAAACTTCTGCTTTTGTATTCACGTTGGACTTGCATTTTGGCCTTTTTTTTTCAAGAGAACCCACAAGTTCTGGGCTTGCCCAAGGTATAGCAATTGGGGCTCCCAGATCAACCACATACCCATTGACTGCATGTACCCCAAAACCTATGAACCGCACAATGTCTCTAGGACAACACCAGCTCTACTTTCTGATGGAAATGTGAGGTTCATCCTTCCAGTTCTTGGTTCTCTTGGCCCAAGGTTCAGCACAGCTGGTAGAAGGGTGTTTCCCAAAATCTCCTTGACCCCCCAACAAAACCCCCAAAGTGGTTCTATCTACTGGGCTGGGAAAGCTGAAGTATGCTGCTATATGGGCAATTCCCTTTGGGATATTAGAATTTTGACTTACAGAAAACAAAAGTTTATTTTAATTATATTTAATAACAAGGGCCAAGCGATAGCCCAGCAGGTAGGGCGTTTGCCTTGCAGCGGCTGGCCCAGCCGGGTTTGGTCCCCGGCATCCCATATGGTCCCCTGAGCACCTCCAGGAGTAATTCCTGAGTGCAGAGCCAGGAGTAACCCCTGAGCATCACCGGGTGTGACCCAAAAAAAATAGCCAAAAAAAAAAATATATATATATAAAATATATATATCACTTCACTTGTCTTCCCATTCAACATAGATTTGCTTGAGCAGGCCCAGCTGTTCACAAGGTGCCTGGGAGAGATGGCAGGTTCTAGCCCTGGCCCACCACCCCATCAGAGTCTCAGCAAGAAGCCAGACAACCTCCCACTCCATGAGGGCCACCATTTTCCACATCTGAACTCCCTCTCATCAGAACTCCACCCAGCAGAAGAGCTGATCACAGCCCAGCTCATTGAGACCCACCCTGCAGCAGTCTTTTTCAAGTTCGGCCCAGGTATCCTGTTCCAGAGACTCACAGACATGGGGCAGAGCTGCTACCTGCAATCCCGGTGCCAGCTGCTCACGAGGAGCCCGGGAGGGATGGTGGGTTCTAGCCCTGGCCTGCCACCCCAGCAGAGGCCTCGCAAGAAGCCAGACAACCTCCCGCTCCATGAAGGACTCCATTTTCCACATCTGGACTCACCTCTCATCAGAACTCCACCCAGCAGAAGAGCTGATCACAGCCTGGCTCGCACGGCTCTTCAATAAATGCTGGAGATCAGAGGTGACTACAAGAGTATCCCACTCACACAGCAGAGTCTGGCAAGCTACCCATGTTGTATTTAATATGCCAAATACCGGTGACAGTTATAGACCTCATTCCCATAACCTGATGGAATGGTTTGAGGCTCTTTGTGTTCCTGGAGCAAGCAGATGCCTTGGGCTCTACTAGCATGAGACAGGACATATGGAGATGTTACTGGTGCCCGCCATACATACATATATATATATACACACACATATATATTTATATATACATATATATACACACATATATATTTATATATATACAATATATACATATATATTTAAAAACACACTACTTTGTGGATGGGGCGGAGGTGGAAGGCATTACAGGCTCTCATGTCCAGCATTGGTCAGCAAAGCTGTCTCATCTAACTGAGCAGCCAGCCCTCAGCGTGTTCCTATGGCCTTATGTTCCTATGGCCATCCCCTGATCTCCTGGAGTTTTTACCCTCAAAAGGTGGCTCTTTCTCATTCACACAAACAGCAGGACCACACCCCTGCCAACCCAACTCAGTTCTCACCCCTTTCCTGTTCCCCCCAAACTCCACTTCTCCAAAGCTCTCAGTCCCCCAGTGCCCTTGACCCCACCCCCTAGGATCCATGTGGTCCCTCTTCCCTGTGCCTAGCTAATTTGGTTTAATCCTCACATCTGACCTTTGGCACCACAAATGTCCTTTCTGTCCGTGCCTGCACCAGGCTCCATGTCACGTCCTCTTCCTCGCAGGATTGTCAGCTGCTGGAAGCCAGTCCTGTCCTCTGTCCTGATCTTGGTGCTCACCTCTGTGTCACCCACTCAGCAGACACTCCTCCTCTGGGGGCACGGTCTTCAGAGCCCCTGCAAATGCCTCACAAAGCAACATAACACATCACACTTTGCTGGATGCCCATTTTATGCTCTGGAATACCCTGCATTCCTGAGACCAGTCTCTGGCCACTCCAGTGGTCGTGGTGGGATGGGGGTGTGTCTACCTACTCCCCGGAGCAGACCTGCTGCCACAGAGTGGCTGAGCCCCTTCTGCCCTTCCTCGGACAGAGCAGGAAAGGACAGGACTCGGGTGTGCCTGGCAGCACGGGTGCAGATATAACCCTGGAGATTAGGCCTGAGTGCTGGCCGTGGAGGAAGCAGAAAGGACAGTTTCCTGCTCACCTGCTTTCTCATAGGCTACAAGAACAAGAAGGACAATCAGCCCAGACATTTTTTTAAATTAAAAATAATGTTATAAATGTTTTCTTTATAAAACATGAAAAAATATGTGTATATTCATTGTGACATTTCCATAAACAATAGATCCAGTACTCAAGGTGGTCCTCAGATCACCTGAAGGTGCATTTCTCTTTCATGCATTGAGTCCTGCTTTTCCCCTCATTTGCAGAGCACCTGACTGTTACCTCGGCCTCTTCTCAGTGGTAACAGGTATCTTCTTAGAGTGCTTGTGAGGATTAAATGAGCTAATGCATATAAACCCTGAGTTATGCCACAAATACTGGAGGTATTTGTGGTTAGTGACTGGACAAGGTGTGGTTCAGCATCATCTGTAGGACACATGACTTATTTTAAGGAGGAACAATATGTGGGCATGGAGAGCTAGTACAGGGGTGAAGGAATTTGCCTTAATCTGAAATTAGGATGAACTAATGAATCTTAAATCAAGATGTTTCCTCATCTTTAAACCATGCCTGAGTGCATGCATCAGATAAGCTGGTAGGTTTTAGCCATTCTGAGGTGGACAGTTTAGGGGTTTCAAGTATACTCACATTATTTATTGTGTGTCATCGCCACCTTCCTCTCCAAACTGGTCTGTTCTTGCAAAACTGAAAAGTTCTTCCCTCCACCCATGGAACCAGCAGCCTCCATTCTATCTCTACGAAATGCACTGTTTCAGGGACACCAGTAGAAGGAATCATAAGCTATTTGTCTTCTTATGGTTATTTGCTTCACTTACAGTAATGTTCTCTGGGTTCATCCACGGTGTAGCATGTGTCAGAATCTCCTTTCCAAGACAGAATTGTCATTGTTTGTGAGTGCCACATTCTGTCCAACCATCCATGGATACTTGGGTTGCATCCACTTCGGGGTCACTGTAAAATCCTGCTTCTGAGTGGCCTTGCCAAGCAGCCCAGAAGACAAGATGCAGAGATCAGGAAGACTTGCATGAAGCTCATGGAGGAGAAGGTGGGTTCAGAGCATGGAGGTGTGGACAGGAGCAACCAGACCCCTGGCACGCCTCCTTCTGGGGAGAGGGGAGAGTTGGCTGTGCTCGGGTTTACTCTTGGCTCTGTGCTCAGGGATTCCTTCTGGAGAGGTTGCAGGGGTCTCAGCTGCATGGAAGACAAGTGCCTTAACCCCTGTTAGCTCTGCAGCCCCACCTGTTACCCCTCCTTAAGCATAACACATGTGGCTTAGAGATAATGCTGAAACGTGCCTTGTCCAATCACTAACCATAAACACCTTCAGTCACTGTGCGCCTGGCATAGCTGTGAGGTTTATATACATTAGCCTGTCTAATCCTCACAACCGCTCTGGGGAGGGACCTGCTACCACTCAGCTCACAGACCAGGAAGAAGAATCAGGGTACCAGTGAGGTTCCCAGTCAATGAAGGGAAAAGCTGGGCTTGAAGCCACTCGCATACTTCCAGGAGTTGATGAAAATCAGTGCCATGAGTGAAGAGCTCTCACTTTGCTCTTCTTTTCTCCAAAGGCATAGTAGACTAGGGAAAGCCAGAAGAGTAGTGGAAGTGCAATAGTGCAGCAGTAGTAACTGTAGTAGGAGCAGTACTAATAGAAGTAGAATAGAAAGAGAAGGGGTAGAAACAGTAATAAAAGGAGGAATAATAACAGCAGCGGTAGTAATAGGAGTAAGGTGAGAGGAGCAATAGTAGTAGTAGTAATAATTGTAGTAGTAGAAAAGGGAGAAGTCATAGCAGCACAGTAGTAGTGATAATAGTAGCGGCAGTCATAGTAACTCTGGGGGGCTCTGCAGCATGAAGAGAGATGTGGGCTCTGCCCCCCACCAGCTTGTGACTGTCGCAGCCTCAGAGTCTGAGGGTAACTTTCCTCACCCGAAAATTCCTCTCGGGCTACCATAGTGCACAGTGCACATGTCTCTGTGTGAGCAAGAAATAAGCTGCTGCTCCCTACGGCATCAGTTATCCCACATGGAGGGACGCGAAACACGCATGGTGAAGAAAATTCACACCTGCATGTGCATTCTGTATGACTCTATGGACATTCCAGAACAGTGGAAACTAAGTCCTGGTCAAACCATCAGAACATTCTGGGCCAGGGGGCTGCGACTGAGTGAGGAGAAGAAAGAAGATGCATTCTGGGGGTGGTGATATTCTCTCAGTGGGGCTTGAGATTGCACAGCTGTTTCCTTCTCCAAAACTCAATTAACTTGACTTGAGCATTTCATTGTAAGCACTTTCTACTTCAAATCTATTTTTTAAAGAAATGGAAATAAACAGTACTGCAGTCAAGTTTGCATGTTAAATTTGAGGTGAGGCCAGCAGATATCTGCAATTTGCTAAGAAATGCATCCCAAGATGTGGTATCGTGGGATGGCTAGGAAGGAGACTAGATAGACAGAGGGTTACTAAGGGTCAAATAAAGGGTCAATTAGGTGGTAGGCATTTGGATGGGGTATTCAGCAAAGAAGTATTGCAGCTCTACTATGTATCTAAACATTATTATGAGAGAGTTAGGAGAATAGAGAATGCTTTTCTCCCAGGATTGTTGAGCTGATGACCTGAGGAAAAGTCCAGAACAGGGGTTGAGCAGCTCCCTCTTATGGGTTGGACTATTTCCATCACCCAGACTCTGGGTTGGCAGTTAGGGTTAACTTTGTCTCTTCAAGCTTCTTCTACACTCACCCCCTCTCGTAGGTATCTCTTTTCAGTCACTCGAGGAAGCTTCCAGAATTCCATTTCTGGAGTGGCCATAAGCAGGACACAAGCCCACTTAGATGAAGGGCGTGGAGCAGGAGGAAGCCCTCAGACTGAGACCCTCACCTTCACAGTAAGGAGCATGTGGTCTCTCCCAGCGACAGGGTGCCCAGTGGTGAGTGGACGCTTGTTTCTGAGAGTTGCTTGGCCATGAGTATTGTATGGAGCAATGGAGCAGGAGTTCATAGCAGTCTTGCACCCAGCTTTCCGAATTGTGGCACTTGCTCATTTTTACTTACATCCTTACTTAATGACTTACTGTTCATTCCCCCCAAAATCAGTGATGTAAAGCGCCAGCAACATTTCCTTATCTTCTGGGATTGGTTGCGCTCAGCAGAATCCTACTGGAACTATCTCCTGGTGTCTCAATGGGTGTCATGTCCACCCTCCTTATCAGGACATAAGATCAGACCCGGAGGGGCTGTCCATAGATCTATAGTTTCTCTCCGGCACCCAGGCTTCCGCGATAGTATGGAAGCTGGGTGCCCCAGCTTTAAAAGTAGCTGGGAGACAGAATCCATGGACCCTCTCCTCTGCAACTGACCCTTCAGGTTCCCTGGCCATTTTCCTACCTTTTATTTTTTTTAATTTTTTATTTTTACAATTACAAAGATATACAATAAAAAGTCATATTTGGGTTTGGTCATACAGTGTAGCAGACCATCCCGCCACCAGTGCCCATCTCCCACCACAACGTCCCCGTCCCCCCCCCCAGCCCTCCCCATGGCAGGTTCTTTATTTTCCATTTCTATCTTTCCTTTCCTTCCCTCCAGACTATGGATTACAGAACATACATTAAAGGGTTGTCTGTGTATCCTTGCCTCTATTTAATGCTCAGTTCTAGGTTGGGCATTAGTACCCCACAATGTTAGCAACTGTTCCATTCTGTCTTACCTAGCTCTGAAACCTACACGTTTGTGATAATTCCACTGACAGGACCTCCTGATGTATGTTTCACTGACTTGGATATTGGTATCATAAATGTACCTATATATTTATGTTATGCAGATAAATGCAGTCATTCTGTACTGTCTCTCTCCTCGGTATTCTCAACATAATCTTCCCATGTCCATCCATTTATAGGCAAATTTTTATAACTTCATTTTCCTAACAGCTGCATAGTATTCCATGTGTAGATGTACCAAAGCTTTTTATCCAGTCATCTATTTCGGGCACTCGGGTTGCTCCAGATTCTGGCTATTGTGAATAATGCTGCTATGAACATAAAAGTAGGGAGGTGTTTCGCTGGTATTTTTGGTTTCCCAGAGTAGATCCAGGGGGTATGGCTGGGTCATGGGAGTTCAATTTCTAGTCTTTGGAGGAATGTCCATATTGTTTTCAAAAAGGCTGTCCGCGCTTCCCACCAAAGAGTGTCCCATTTGATTGTGGCTGTGGTGTAAGTGGTATCTCTTGTTGTTTGATTGCATCTCTGATGATTAGTGAGATGGCATTTCATATGTGGCCGTAATTCTCCTGGAGTTTTGTTCTTTTCCCCCATTTTTTGATGGGGTTGTTTGTTTCTCTGTAAAGTTCTAGTGCTGATATTGGATTAACCCTTAATGAGTATTGGGTGATATTCTCCCATCTGTGGACTGCTTTTGTATCTTAGTCATGTTTCTTTTGGAGGTGCAGAAGCTTTTAGTTCATGTAGTCCCATATTCCTACCCTTTTTATTTCTCCTTTCAAAAGGCAATTAATTTTCTGTACAAGAGATTGTTAACCTTCTATTTACCTATCCATCCACAGGAAGTATATGTTCTAGTCAATTGTCTCCTCCTTGATTTTGTTTATGGATTTTTCTTGGGATGGAAAAGCTTTCATTTTCACAGCCCAACCATCACCCAGATCCCTTTTGTACAATGCCTTTCTGCAAAGTATTAGGCACCTCTTTCTCCAGGTCAACTCAATCACCCCAGGTACCCGGTTCAGTAAGCAAAGTGGAAATCCGGGACGCCTTTGCAGGCCATTCCACAAAACAGACTCATTAGCTGCTCAGAACAGCCTCAAGGACACAGCTAAGGAGACAGCGGAATAGACACGCACACAGCTCTCGGCACCCCAAGAGTCACCATTTCCGTGCTATAATAGCCAGGGCTTGAGAAAGAGGGAGACAGACAGACTTATATTTCATAGAAGGAATCACTGTGGGGGCAAACCCTCATCTGCCAAGTCCAAGCTAGCACCTGGAGGCTGTGGGCTGCAGTAGAACCCAGAAATGGTCTCTGTCTTCCAGCTGCATTCAGAGTTAGATAGCATCCCCAACCCACAGTACACCATCACTGCTGAAGCACCACTCCAATGTTACAAACTACGTACTTCTGGGGTCTGAGAGGGTGGGTAAAGAAAGCAAGCATGTGAACAGATCAGAGAAATGTGAGTTTTTCTTTTCTGTTTCAGGTTAATTTGATCAATGATCTCTAGATAGGAAGTGAGTGTTGAAAGTAGTAAAGGGATATACCTGATAACCTTTCAGTATCTATATTGCAAATCTTAATGTCCAAAAAGGAAAGAGAGAGAGAGTGGGAGAGAGAGAGAGAGAGAGAGAGAGAGAGAGAGAGAGAGAGAGATGTGCCTGCCATAGAGGTAGACTGGCTGGAAGTGGGGCTGGGGGAGGGAAACTGGGGACATTGGTGGTGAAAAATATACACTGGTGAAGGTTGGGTGTTGGAACACTATATGACTGAAACCAAATGTTGAACAATTTTGTAACTGTGTAGTTCACTGTGATTCAATTTTTAAAAAAATTAAAAAAAAACTTGATCAATGAAAATTGCAACTCCTTCCATTCTTTCTCAGGCTCACCTTTGATTTGTGAAGGGATGTGTTGGGATGAGTCACTAAACCCGAAGAATTTGGAGGTTTGTGGGATAGGCAGGTCATCAGTCTAATCTGGTATTTGACCAGGAGTGATCTAGATCCTCACTTTCTATTCACTGGGAGCTTGGACCCTCACCATTCAGATTCCCTGGCCATTTTCTTACTCCTTCTTACATCTCTTTTCAAATGTATTTAATTCTCAGTACAAGAGATTGTTAACCTTCCATCTACCTATCCATCCATGGGAAATACATGTTCTAATAAATTGCCTGTTCCTTGATTTTGTTTATGGATTTTTCTTAGGATGGAAAACGTTTCATTTCCACAGTCAATATTGCTCTACCCTTTCTTTCATGGCTTATGCAATTTCGCCTTTGTTTGACACTTGCTCCCTCACCCAAGGGTTTACAAACCTAGACCTTCATTCTATTCCAATTCATGCAATCTTGTTTGGATGCAAATGTTTAATTCACTCAGAAGTTGCTTTCCTAGATGGTTAAAGTGTGGTTTCCTTCTGTTGCTCTTCAGATTGAATCTCTATTCATACTGGTAATTGGTATAGTTCAGTAAATAAACTGCCCAGGGGGCAGGAGAGATATTACAGGTGAGGAGGGTGCTTGCCTCCTTACACGCAGCAGACTTAGTTTCAATTCCTACCACCCCACATGGTCCCCTGAGCCAGCCAGGAGTACTTCCTGAGTGCAGAGCCAGGAATAAACCCTGAACACTAATAGGCTTGGCCCCAAAACAATTAAAGGGCCAGAGTGGTAGTACAGCAGGGGGGAGGAGGGTGTTTCCCTTGCACGCAGACCCAAGTCTGATCCCCCGGCATTCCATATGGTCCCTCAGTACTGCCAGGAGTAATTCCTGAGTGCAGAACCAGGAATAACCCCTGAGTATCGCTGGGTGTGACCCAAAAAGGAAAAAAAAAGTTAAAAGAAAGAAAACCTAACATTGAGTGCCTTTAAAAATAAATAGACTTGAAAACTGGGCAGCTACATGTTATAAAATGAACCTTCTTCTAACACCATGCACAAAGATCAGATCAAAATGAATCAAAGATCTCAACATCAGACATGAATCTATAAGGTATATAGGAGAAAACAGGAAAAATGCTTTACGACATCAAGTCTAAGGGCATCTTCAAAGACAAAACACCACTGACAAAGCAAAAGGAAGCAAAGATAAACAAATAGGATTATATAAAACTGAAAAGCTTCTGCACCTGAAAAGAAACAATGACCGAGATACAGAATCAGTGCACAAACTGGAAAAGAATATTCACTCAATACCCATCTGATAAGGGGTTGATATTCAGGATATATCAGACACTGGTAGAACTTTACAAGAAGAAAACAGCCAACCCCATCAAAAAATGGGGAGAAGAAACAGAAACTTCCAAAAAGGAGAAATTCGAATAGCCGAAAGGCATATGAAAAAGTGCTCTTCATTATTATTCATCAGGGAGATGCAAATATAAACAACAATGAGGTATCCTTTCATGCCACAGAGGCTGGCACACATCCAAAAGAGCAAGAACAACGGGTGCTGGCGTGGATGCAGGGAGAAAGGGACTCTCATCCATTGTTGGTGGGAGTACCAACTGGTCCAATCCTTTTGGAGAACAATATGGACATTCCTCCAAAAAACTAGATATTGAACTCCCATTTGACCCAGCAATACCACTCCATGGGAATATACCCTGGAGATCCAAAAAACACACAGAAAAAACACTGTCTGCACTTTGATGTTCATCGCAGCACTATTCACAATAGCCAGAATCTAGAAACAACCTAAATGCCCGAAAACAGAAGACTGGCAAAAGAAACTGTGGTATATCTACACAATAGAATATTATGCAGCTGTCAAAAAGATGAAGTCACAATATTTACATGCAAATGGATGGACATGGAGATTATGCTGAGTGAAATTAGTCAAAAGTAAAGGACAGATATAGAATGACTGCATTCATTAGTGGTATAAACATATACTAGTGGGCCGGAGTGATAGTCCAGCGGGTAGGGTGTTTGCCTTGCACACGGCTGGCTCTGCCGGCCCGGTTCGATCCCCAGCATCCCATATGGTCCCCGAGCACTGCCAGGAGTAATTCCTGAGTGCAGAGCCAGGAGAAACCCCTGAGCATTGCAGGGTGTGACACAAAACAAACAAACAAAAAAAAAATATACATATATACTAGTGCTCTAGTAATTGTGGGAAATGTTAATGCCACACTAGAACTGAACACTGAATGTACACAAAGGGATTTACATGACAATCCCTAAATGTCTGTAGGGCAAGTCACAATTGTGAGAGAGAGAGAGAGAGAGAGAGAGAGAGAGAGAGAGGAGAGGAATAGTACCTGCTATAGAGGCAGGCTAGGGGGGGGAGGGAATTTGGGGACATTGATGGTGGGAATAGGGCACTAGTGGAAGGATGGGTGCTGGAAAAATGTATGACTGAAACCCAATCATGAATATCTTTTTAATTGTATATTGCATGGTGTTATTAATTTAAATTAAAAATAATAAAAAAGGAAATAAATAAAATAAATTGCTTTGCAGCTTTAAATTAAAAATAAATAGATAAATGAATAAATAAATTAGTGAATAAATAAATCAATTAATAAATAAGTAGATAAATAAATACATGAATGAATAAAGAAATAAAATGCTCACTCCTTCTGACCTTCAATCCTGCCGTCACATTTCAGGCTCCCCACTGCCTGGATCTATTTCTGGTCTCTCAGTCTGTTTTTGATATTCTGTGTAGTCCCTAGAGCTGTACCATGCCATTTAGAAGTGTATTGCTTCACTCTAAATTTTTTCTTTTTGTATATGTGTGGTGAGGAGCTCCCAAAGGCTTGTTCAGAAGGTACAGCAACCCCTAACGATTTTCGGCCAAGCAAGCCAGCAGTTCAAAACAAGGGCCCAAGAATGTGTGCTACACAGGCCCCATGGTCCTGGGGACATCTGGTCCACCCCAGAGTTCTTGGAGGTCCTTCAGGGCTGCAGTAGGGGATGCTTCAGGAACCAGGTGGTGCCCAGAATAGAGCCTGTGTTGGGTTCTATTCTAGATGTGCACCCTAACTGCTGTACCATCTCCCCAATCTCTGAATTCTATCTTTCGCTAAAAGTGGTACCTCCTCATTTGTGGTGTTTTTCACTATTTTTCCTTTGCTGAACATTCAAAATCTAAAACCATTTTTCTTTATTCAATTCCTAGAAGTGAGATTCTAATTGTATTACATTTTATATTAATGTTTACAATTTGTGTCTCAAGTTCTTAAGGGTTGGAATTTTATGGTAGAAATGGGTCTTGTAGTTCTTCATTGGCTGAGATATTATGTCATGTCCTTCAATACAAGGTTATTATGTAGTTGTAAAGATTCTATACCTTTTCTTGTTAAATAGATTCATTATTTTGTGGGGTTTGTTGCTATTATGAATGAACTAGTTTTCCCATTTCCTTCCCCAAATATTTATTGCCAGCATATGTTAAAAAATTCTCTACTTACACACCAACCTTATTAAATTTTCTTACAAGTTTCCATATTATCTTATTAAAATAAATTGGGTTTTCTAGATATCATCCAGACCATTTGTAAATAAAGATATTTTCTCTTCACATCCAATATTTATTCCACTCAGTTCATTTTCATGTCTTAACTATATTAGTTTAAACCTCCAAAGCCCTGTTGATCAATAGTGGCAAGAGAAGGCACTGTATCTTATTCTTGAATTAATAGATATGACTTAAACTTTTTTCCATTTAATGAAATATTTGATCTTGCCTTTTAGTAAATAATCTTTATCATGTTTAAACTATCCACTCTCAACTTCTTATGGGAAAAACAATATGTACCTGTCAGATACTTGATAGAAATACCAAATATCTATGAAATTGGCTACATAAATTGTAAGGCATAAATCATGTTTTTATTTTCTCTGCAACAGTTTGACACTCACAATATTTTTGTCATTAGAAAATTTAAAGAAACAGAAAATAAGGGTCATGTTTGAAGTTCCCAGTTTTAACATGTCTTAGAGAAAACCTCACAATCATAGCTTGGAGCCCACACTTCTCAAACAGCTTAGACACCCCATACCTTTGCTTGGATTCATTATACTTATTAACAGGACTCAGTTGCCCAGAATAACCCACACAATAAGTTTCCAAACCAAATGAAGAGCAGGTGGAAGGTGCAGAGAAAGAGGATGAAAACGATAGCAGAAAAGTAGCAAAGAGAAATTCTGTAAGTGCCAATATCCCAGGCCATGTTGGTGGGTTAGGAAAGAGAAGTCCAAGGGAGAAGTCCAATGCTCCCAAAGCATCTTTTGATATATTGGGGCACTCTTATCATTTGGTACCATTATCTTGGGGTACGAATTTTCCAGGCAGGTTGTAAAAAGAAGTCAGGATCCCACAGTAGCCAGGAATCTTAAGAGCGCTTTAGACCTGTGGTTTGCAACCATAAATTCATGGACTCGTGTCAGTCCACAGAAATTTCCTGCAGGCCCAAGGCAAAAAGTTATTGCCAATCCCAATGGCATATCTGCACCTGGTAACTGGCAATAACCTTTCGCAGGGCCACGAGTAAATTTTGCAGATCTACCTGGTCCACATACCAAGTTTGGAAACTATGACTTTAGACATTGTGTAGCCACCAGGAGGTATGACTTGGGTCATTCCAGACAGGATTGAGGGGAATGAAGATAAAAGAGAGAGAGACAGAGACAGAGATACAGAGACAGAGACAGACAGAGAGAGACGAAGTGTTCTTACCTATTTCTCATCCTGAGACGTGGGATGCCTCTGATAAGTCACCTGGGAGTGAGACTCCCAACCTAGTCAGCCAAGCTCTCATGCCCAATACCACCAAATACTGACTCAAAGGGACATATAACACTTGTCCTGAGAGTATGAGTCAGCCGCAAGCTGGAGACCCCAACTTCTGACCCAGGACAGCCCTGTCCTCCTCCTCCTTGGATGCCTATAGCTAACCCCCCATCTCCAGAGGGTACATCCACCCAAACCAGCATCTTTCCTGTTCTACTTCACTGTGGGTCCTGCAGCTAGCCAGTCTGCTCTGCAGAGGAAGCAACAGGGAGGAGTGTGGCGGGCGCACCTCTTCCTCCAGCCTCCTCATCTGCAATTTTCCTGGAAGAAAGCCCATCTCATCAGCAGGACAATTTGTCAAACAAGCCCCCGCATGTCTGCAGGTACAGCCTTGCAGCAGCAACTGAGCAGGGATGAGATGAGCTGGGGGCCCAAGAGCTGGAGCAGTCTGGGTGTGGCACAGTGAGCACTAGCCACAGAACTGCCCTGCTCTACCCACAGCTAAGTGTCCAAACACCAGCTGCTTCCCTTCTTCCTCCCTGTCCATACTCCTCTTTGTCCTCTGCTTCTTTCCCTCCCTTTACCTCCTTTCTTTTTCTTCTTTCCCCCCTCTTTGTCTTTCTTTTTTCCACTTCTCTACCCCTATTGCTGCCTAATTTTAGGATTTACAGCTATTCTACCCCACCACCCTTCTTTCCACCTACCCTACTTCCTTCCTTCTTCTCTACCTCCCTTTTTCTGTCCTTCCTTCCTTCTATCAGTTCTTCTTTCTTTTGTCCTTCCTTCCTTCCTTTTTTCCTTCCTTCCTTTCTCCTTTCCTTCATTCCTTCTTTCTTTTGTTCTTCCTTCCTTTTCTTTCTCTCCCCAAGCAGTGCTCAGGAGGTCTGGACCCTCACTGGTTATTTTTTGGGCAACCTGGCCAAGTTGCCCAAAACCTGGCTCATCATATGGGCCAGGAGAATGCAGTGCTCTCAGACACTCCAATGTCAAGGATATCTGGCCCCTGCTCTTACCCAGTGGTGCTGGGGCCTCTAAGGCTGTACCTGGTGATGATCAGGGAACCATGTGGTGTTATGCTGAGAATAAAACGCAGTCAAGCACATGCTAGGCATGTTCCTTAATCACTGAATGATTTTCTGGGTCTCCAATCTATTTTCCCACAAAAGAGTTATCAACCAGTGCTGGGCTGGACATGGTCTTAGACCTGGAAGGTAGTATAAAGAATGTATGGTTCTCCCCTCAAGTTCTAGGGAGTTCCAAGACTCAGCCTCACATCCCTTTTTGGAGAGGAAAGAATCAAGGTGGTTTCCTACGCTCAGAAAAGAACAGGCGGAAAACACAAATTGAACTTCTGCTATTTTCAAAGACCTTTAATTCAAGTGAAGTTTCCAACTTGACACTTATCCCCTCAAATGTATATACTTAAATGCTGCAGATTTATCCCTTGCTTTGCTCTAGTACTGTCGGGAAAGCCACTGGGGTCTTCAACAGTTCTGGGAAGCGAAGTTCCCTTCTACCTCCGAGCCGGGCGGGAATGGATGAAGACTCAGGAATCCGATGCAGTTTTAAAAAAGGGCTTTAGACTAACACAGGTTCCGATATACAATCCAAGAGCAGAGAAAACCTCTGGACTCTGGGTTCCCAGCTAGGTCCCAGTCACTTGTAGGCCAAGATGGGTGCCACCATGTGTTGAGGCCCAACAGAGAATGGAGAGGAAGGAGAAGCAAAAAGCCAAGAGAAGCCAAAAGGCTAAAAAGGGGGAAAAAGGCGCTTCTTTCTTCTTGCAGCTTATTTTATAGCTAGAAATCCGCCCACACTTCCAGCCTGGCCCATTCTGGGCTGGGCTATCTAGAGATGAAAACAGGAAATCAGCTCTATAGAAATGTAGCAACTACAGGAGGCCTTCTGGCTGTTTACAAAAACCCAGAACTAATTCAAAGCCTCCTAGCAGAGCTGGGAGGAACTATAAGCTAAATGTAACTTCCCCTGGCAGAGAGGGTCTAATGTCCTCAGGTAATTTCTCCCAGCACCCCACCTAATGTCTTGAACCAAGATCTGCCTTTATAGGGTAGAGAAGGGGTTTCTGAGATGGCATGTCTCTGTACCAAAGACTATACTAATGCCAGTTAAATATTTCTCCAAGCCTTCACAAGAGTCTCGTCTACTTCACGGTGGTTTTGTATTTTAGTTGCCTTTGAGTTATCAGGGAGCCATGCTTGCTTGCTTGGAGGCAAACAGCATTTCTCTCTGGTCTAATTACTTAAGAGATCCAACGTGGTCAGGCAAATATGCTGGTAAGATCTAGCTAGTCCCAAGATGATTGTGGTAGCATGAGAGAATATTTATACCAGCCAGTACAGAATACATGGTCAGATAAACTGCCACATTTAAACTACCCCCCTATCTACGAAGTGACCTACGGGAGGCAATCCAGGGCAGATGCAGAGGTGTCCTGCAACATAGTACAACCTAGATGAAAATGAATTTTATTAAGGTCAATGTGTTTTGAAAAAACTTTTCAAACCTTGGAAAGACTTTCTCTTTAATCCATCAAATAGCTAGAAGCATACAACTCCATTTTCAAATGTTGGGGTATTTACTTCTTATCTTTTTGATCCTGCTTATACTTTGATTGTGTTGTGGTCAGAGAACACATTCATTATATTTTATATTCTTTTCCATTTTCAGAAGTGAATGTTATGGCCAATCTTGAAAAGAATGTACTTTGAGCCTATGAAAAGAAAATGTGCTTTGGAGCTGAAGAGATAATATAGCAGATGTGGTGCTTGCCTTGCATTTGGTGGACCTGTGTTCGATCCCTGGCTCCCTGATGTCCCCAAGCTCACCAGGAGTGATTCCCGAATGCAGAGCCATGAGTAACCCCTAAGCATCACTGGATGTGGACCAAACATCCCCCAAAAGAATTTTTAGGTATAGGTTGTAGGTGTTGTTATAGGTGTTGCTGCTACAATTTCCAGTCACATGGATTGATGGCTCTGCTGAGTTTCTCTATTCTGGTTTCTATCTAGTTCTATCAGTGACTGAGAGGGACATTGGTCTTTATTGCTGTTGATCTGTCTACTTCTTTCCTTGTTATTCCTGTTTTAGCTTCACTTATTTGCAGCTCTGATATCTGGTATACTCACACTCAGGGTTGTGCCTCAACCCATATGTTATCTCACCAGTCCCTTATTCATAACACTTGATCTCCCAGATATCTCTTTCCTCTGACCCCTCCGCTCATCTAGACCTTTGTTTGTTGGTTTGGTTGTGGCATGTTTTCAGTTCTAAATTTCAGTTTAGTTCTCCATATCTTCTATTTTATTTCTTTGCTGAGTCTATTTTTTCCATCTATTTCAAGTGTTCTCTGAATGTTTACTGATGCATTTTTAACACTGCTGCTTCTAAGTATTTGCTAGGAAAATCTAATACCACCATCATCTTGGTGTTAGCACCTACCTGATGATCTTCCGGGTTCATGGATGACATGTTGTTGATTTTGGGTTGAAACCTAGACATTCTGGTATTATACTTCTGAGACTCTGAATCTCTCTTAAACCTTCTGTCTTAGCTAGTTCTATCCATCCTTTCTGGGAAAAGAGGGTGACTTTGCCTTGTTATTTCTGGAAGAGGAGACCCTGGTAGCATTCTCTGGCCCCTGAAGGAAGGGCATCCCATTATTTCTGGAGGAAAGTTATTTCCATGTCATCTCTCCCTACATTCCAGCTGGGGTGGAGAAATCCTGATTAGTGCTGTCTGAGAGGATGGTCCTAGCTCCTCTGTATGGCCTTTCTGATTCCACTGGGCAGGGTCTGAGGGCTCATCATCACTGACTCATGAGGTGGAGGGAAGTCAAGGCTCCCCATGCTTTTGGTGGCATGAGTGGGATTATGAAGAATTTTTAATAGGTCTTCATCTATTGTGGTTAACCACTTTGGGATATTGGCAACAAAAGACATTTTTAGGAAGCTTATCCCTGTACATTCCTCAGGTTCCAAGCTCCCAAACTGGTCTCTTGTCTTCTCCCTACCTGTCAGAGACTCCTTATATTTATTCTTTACAGATTGTCCATTGTTTCCAATTGTGCTTAGCAGGAAGAAACCCAAAGAAGTGTGTAGATTCCGTCTTCTTATAAACAGAATCATGCACACACATACACACACACACACACACACACACAAACCCTGCATTCATTTTGATATTGTGTCTGGGAGTTTTACTTCTACCTACCCTCATCCGATTTTTTTGCCTTCTACGACTAAAGAAGAGTTGATTAAACTCAGTAGAATCTTTCAGGGTGATACCATTTCACCAAAACTCTTTTTGCTCCACCCTCGAGAATATCATGCGACAATTAGAATGGGAAGGAATGGGAGTGAAGATAGATGGTTGGCAACTACACCACCTCCGCTTCGCTGATGACATCATTCTAACACCAAACATTAGCCAAGCGGCACAAATGCTGGCTGACTTTAACTGAGAATGTGGAAAGATAGGTCTACAGCTGAATCTAAAGAAAACTATGTTTATGAAAAATGAACTAGTTCCAGAGGCCCCATTCACTCTCAATGGAACAGACATCTCTGAATGCAGCAGTTATGTGTACCTAGGTCGAGAAGTCTACATGATGAACGACCTAAAACCTGAGCTGCGCAGGAGGAAGAGAGCGGCATGGAATGCCTTCAAAGGCATCGAAGAAATAGCTAAAAGGACAAAGAACCTCCAGATCCGGGCACATCTCTTTGACTCCACTGCGTTAACATACCTCAGAGACCTGGGCCCTACGAAAGAAGGATGAGAATGCTATTCTGGTCTCCCAGAGAGGAATCGAAAGAGCTATGCTTGGAATATCACGCCTCACTCAAGTGAGAGAAGGAACCCAGAGTTCCAACCTCCGTCGCTATTCCAGAATCAGGGATGCTGTCTCGTTTGCCAAGGCATTGAAAATCAGATGGGCTGGACATGTAATGCGATTTGGAGACAATCGCTGGACTAGAGCCATTACCAACTGGATCCCACGGGATGTCAAAAGATCACATGGCCGCCCACCTACAAGATGGTCAGACTTCCTTGTCAAGACCCTGAAGGAACGGTTTGAGGCTCTTCATATTCCTGAATCAACCAGATGCCATTGGGCTACATTGGCATGTGATAGGGTCCAATGGAAATGTTACTGGCGCCTGCTCGAGCAAATCGATGAATAATGGGATTCAAGTGACAAGTGACAAGAATCTTTCAGCAGCTGCTTCAAACTCTTCAGTCCTGCTCTCTGACTCCATACACTTTAACTTTCCTGTCAGTGAACATGAGGCCAGGCTGGGCTTGCTGAGAGATGCAGGAATCCACCATTTCCTTAGACCCATTGACACCAGGGTTGCTCCAGATGGTCATATGGCCCCACAGTTATGCCTTGGTTACTCCATCTCCATGACTGATATCTCCCCTGTTTCCTGGTTTATGGCACTCCATGCCCCCCACATTTCATTCTTTGAAGTTCTGATGCATTTCCTACACTTTCTTCTCATTGGTATGGGCTTTGTTTGTTGTGGATTTGTTACACTACACTGCTGCCCAGAGCCTCTGCATCTGGCCTTGTGTTGCCTCCTGCAGGCCACTTTGTAGATAGGAGGAGGACAGTTTGAATGTGGCAGTTTATCTGGCTGGTATAAATATTCTATACTGGCTGGTATAAATATTCTCTCATACTGCCACAATCATCGTGGGTTGACTAAATCTTGCCGGTATATTTGCCTGGCCACGTTGAATCTCTAAGTTATCAGACCAGAGAGAAATACTGTTTGCCTCCAAGCAAGCAAGCATGGCTCTCTGATAACTCAAAGACTGATATACAGAACAACCATGAAGTAAAGATGAGACTCTTGTGAAGGCTTGGAGAAATACATAACTGGCTATAGAATATTCTTTGGTACAGATGCATGCCTTTGTATTCTGAGATACAGCTCATCTCAGATGCCACTCCTCCACTCTACCCTACAGGAGCACTTCCAAGGCAGATCTTGGCTCAACAACATTAACATCTCAAAGGGCCTAGGTGAAGTCCTGGGGAAAATTACCTGAGGGGATTTAACCCTAACTGCTCTCTGTGTTGCAGGGAAATAAAATCTAGCCTGCTTTCTTCCTGGGCCGCCCTTTTTGTTGGTACTCCTCTGTTTGCCTCTTCACTGACTCCTGTCTGCAGAGCCTTAACATGTGGTGGCAGCCATCTTGGCCCACATGTGGGCAGGGCCCAGCCAGGAACCCTATGTTCAGGGTTCTTCCTATTGCTGATGTGTATGCCAGAACCTGTGCAAATAAAGCATTTTGAAACTTTGCTGGATTCTAGAGTCTTTCTCCATCTGCTGGTGGCGGACCCCCTGGGGCAGAAGGGGAACCCTAACCCTGTTCCAGGATTTTGTGTGGGGTGCACCAGCGTTTCCCGCATGGATTTACATTGCAAATTTCTTGAAATTCTCCATGATGGTGCTGGAATGCTGTATGATGAAACCCAATCATGAACAGCTTTGTAATTATATATCTCACTGTGGTTTAATAAAATTTAAAAAATTAAATTAAATTTTAAAAAACTCCCCATCATTTGAGTGAGAATACCCTTCCTCAAAAATGAAGTTATGAAATTGCTTATAAATGGATGTACATGGAGAGTATCATGCTGGGTAAATGAGTCATAAGGAGAGAGACAGACATAGAATGATTGCTCTTGTTTGTGGGATATAAAAACATCATAATATGAAATTAATACTCAGCAACTTAGAAATAAGGACCAGGAATATCGGTTCACATTTGGAAACCTGGGGGAGTAGTTGGAATAGAAAAGAACCACTATGACAAAGATAGATGGAGATGATCACTCTGGAACTGTGTGCTGAAAATAGTTAAAGAAACAGCATGACAACCTTTTGGTGTCTGTATTCCAACTATAATACCCAAAAGGAGAGACAAAAGAAGAGAGAGAGAGAGAGAGAGAGAGAGAGAGAGAGAAGGAAATTGCCTGCCATAGAGACAGGCTGGGTGGTTGGATGGCAGGAGGGAATCTGGGGACACTGGTGGTGAGAAATGTGCACTGCTGGAAGAATAGGTGTTGGAGCATTGTATGACTAAAACCTGACCTTGAACAGCTTTGTAACGGTATCTTACAGTGATTCAATTTAAAAAAAAATAATAATAATAAATAGTGGAATAAAAAGGAACAGTCTTTCCCTGGACTTGCTTTCACCTTTCCAGTCCAGCTTGAAACAATATTCCCACATGCAGTCATTGTACAGACCTGGTGTTACGGACACCTCCTTTAACCCTGCTTGAAGACTGGGTTCCAAAAGGGAAACTCAGCAGCTAAATAGTCTTTATGATTCTAATAGTCTCAGGATACAAAGTCGTGCAGGACATACATTGATGTGAAAGAAGGAGCAGCTATGTTGCCCTCTCTAATGGGTAAGGCATATTGGTATGCGCTGTGCAAAAGAAGAGGCTAGATTTAAGTCATAATTTGCATTTTATCCTTGCAGAGCTATTTATCTAAGAGTGTTAAAGTTCTCTGGATGTTGAAAACTCTTGTTGGGCTTTAAATGAATGGGTTGTAGTGGAATCCACAGAGAGCAGAAAGATTTCTAGGAGTGGATAATATTTTTTCAGGAAGAGCTTTCTGTAATTCTACACTTGACTCTGGTATAACACTGAGCTTCATATCAAGTCACTGTCTATAAGGGATTTCCACAAGGGACAGCTGAAACCTCAATCTCTGGGCTTTGTGGGAAATTCTCATTTCTCATTGCCCTGTGGAGGGCAATGTCGCTCAAGGATTGTACTCAAGTTAGCACAACACTTCTCGCAGTCAGAGCAGGAGGGAGCATAAAGTAAATATTTGAACAAGTGGAGAAAGACGGTGGGTAAGAAGACAAAGACAGTTCTGGTTTCAAAAATCAAAAGATTGGATTTAATGAGAGTCAGAGTAACAAGGATCCAGGATCAATGTGTCTTCCCAGCATGACTGGAAAGATCATTAGACAAGAGTCACTGTTTTGGTTGTAGGTTTTTTTTTTCAACCATTTTAATTGATGTGCCAGGATTCACAATACTGTTAACTATACTTTTATGCTTACATCAAACACCTCATCCCCCACCAGAGAGCCCCAGCCATTCTTCCAGTGTCCCAAGAACCCCTCCCAGCACCGCCTCCCATATAAATTCAGTGCCACAGATAAAATCTCCAGTTCCAATGACTTTAACTTACTAATGCAACTCAGAAGGTGCCATTTGTGAGGTCACTTTGATGGTTTTTAGGGAAACCTAAATTTATCTTTCCTTCTTCTGCCAACTTCGCTACCAAGGATTTAAGGAAGAAACGCATAGCCGTGGGTGTAAGAATATAGACATTTGGTAATGAACGTCTTTGAACCGCATGTGCCCAGAGACATTGACATATGAGCAAACTCCCTTCAGGGACCTGATCATGTTCTTCTCTGTGTCTCACTATGTGCCTGATTCACCAACCACAAGGAAATTTCTTTGCAGGCTGGATGACACTTTGAACATCACTGTTCTCCAGTGCCTGCTGTGCTGGGCTCATGCAGTTCATGTTGCAGAAGGCTGAAAGGGTCTGAGATTACCTATAGTAGGTATATGTCTACCCAGCTGCTGTAACAAAGTCTCTGGAGGTTGTCTGCCCAGCTGCTGTAACAAAAGTCTCTGCAGTTTGTATGTGTCTTCCCAACTGCTGTAACAAAGTCTCTGCAGTAGATATATGTCTGCCCAGCTGCTGTAACAAAGTCTCTGCAGTTGGTATATGTCTGCCCAGCTGCTGCAACAAAGTCTCTGAAGTAGGTATATGTCTGCCCAACTGCTGTAACAAAGTCTCTGCAGTAGGTATATGTCTGCCCAGCTGCGTAACAGTCGGGGTGCCAGCTGTTGTTACAAACTCTGCAGTAGGTATATGTCCTGCCAGCTGCTGTAACAAAGTCTCTGCAGTAGGTATATGTCTGCCCAACTGCTGTACAAAGTCTGCGTTGATGTGTCTGCCCAGCGCTGTACAAAGTTCTGCGGTAGGTATATGTCTGCCCAACTGCTGTAACAAAGTCTCTGCAGTATGTATGTGTCTGCCCAGCTGCTGTAACAAAGTTTCTGCAGTAGGTATATGTCTGCACAGCTGCTGTAACAAAAGTCTTATAGGTATGGGGAAGTGTCAACAACAGACACCTTTCTCATAACTCTGGGGCCTAGAAATTGTAAGGTCAGGGCACCTGTTCCATTTATTTCCTTGGGAGGACCCTCTTCATAACTCCTGGATGTCCTTTTGCTGTGTCTTTTTGTATGGCAAAACAAGTTAACTTCCTCCTTTTCTTTTTTTTTAAATATTTTATTATACCACCGTGAGATATACAAATAAAAAGATATACAATTAAAAAGTTCATGTTTGGGTTTTGGTCATACAGTGTTCCAGCACCCGTCCCTCCACCAGTGCCCATCTCCCACCGCCAACGCCCCCGGTTCCCTCCCCCCTTCCCCAGCCCACCTCCATGGCAGGTTCTTTATTTCTTTCCCTTTCTCTCTCTTTCTCTTTTCCTTCCCTTCCAGACTATGGATTACAGAACATACATTAAAAGGTTGTCATGTGTATCCTTTTGCCTCTATTTAATGCTTAGTTCTAGGTTGGCATTAGTACCCCGACAATTATTAGCACACTGTTCCATTTTCTGTCTTACCTACCTCCTGACTCCCACACGTTTGGGATAATTTCCACCTTTGACAAGACCTCCTGATATATGTTTCACTTGACCTTGGATATTGGTATCATAATATGTACATATATATTTATGCCATGCAAATAAATGCAGTCATTCTGTAACTTCCTCCTCTTCTTAGGATGGCACTAATACCATTACCCCAATCTCAGGAGCTCACTCTTAGTTACCCCCCTCAAGCCCTCATTGCCAAATATGACCACACTGGGGACAAAAGTCTCACCTGGTCCATTGGTGAGGGTCATAAAATGGACATTCACATGGTCAGCTTCAGGCCAGGAATGCTACTGTGGGTGGGAGGGAGTCTGTGAATGAAGAAGGTTAGAATTTAAGGTGGTGGGAACCTACAACTGGGACAGAGCTTAGCCTCCTTGACAGGGAGGCACTATCCCTCAGAGTTCTCTACCCCTCGCAGCCTTGGAGCTAAGGACGCAGAGAAAAGATTGTGGATTGGTGATGCATCATCTTGAGTAACCCAGAGCAGACCAGTGTGTGGCCGGGGGGGGGTGGGGGGGTTTCATGGGGAGGGGGCATGTCTGTCTCTTTGGGGGAGTCTTTCTCTGCAGAAGATCTGGTGTAGTGCTAGATGGGTGTCCACCTTCTGGACCAAGCAACCCAATTTTCCTTCTACACTTGGCCAGTGGGCGGAAAGGTGTTAAGTTGCAAAGGAGTTTATAGTAACCTTGGAGGAAGAGAGGGTGAAGTGAGAGAGACAGACAGATAGAGACAGAGAGACAGAGAGAGATGCTTCGTGGGAGAGGAAAACCGAGTTAATATGCTTAAACATTGTGGAATGGGCTGAAGAGCAGATGAATTTCATGGGTGTGTCTCTTTCACGCTCTAGATTCCTATTCTCGGGGGTGTCTTGCCTCCCTTGCGGGGACCCCTGTTTACCTGCATTATGATTATTAACCTGTCTCTCCAGCTTATCACCCTCTGGCACCCTCTTTCCTTACCAACGCTGAGGCTTCTCCAGGGCCCTGTCTGCGCTTCACTTAATTCCACAGCCTGTCACTTGCTGTGATCTCAAGCACAGGGAGGATGACATTAGTGATTGATAAAGCCTCTACCATCCCTCCCGCACCCACCCACCCACCACTCCTCTTCCCTGTCTTCTGTGGGCTCCCTCTGACCCATCATGTATGGAAATGGGTTCATGGAGAGTCTCCGTGGCCCACTGAGCTATCAGAGCCCTTACCCCAGCCCTCCAAGTAGATTATCATTTTACATTCTATTTTAAAAACAAAGGGTTTGGGTGTCTTTTGTTTTGTTCTGTTTTGTCAGTGCCCAGAGTATTTTTACTGCCCTGATAGCTAGCAGTGTATTTGGGGCTATGTTTTTTGTTTTGTTTTGTTTTGTTTATTTGGGCCACATCTGGCTGTGTTCAGGAGTTCCTCCTGGTGGTCCTTGAGTGACCATAAGGGATGCTGGGAATTGAACCTGGGTCAGCCACATGCCAGTCAAACACTCAACCTGCTATACTATCAATGCTTTTAAGGACAATATATAAATAGATCCAATGAACAGATTAAATGAACTCCTGTATTAAAATGTTTGAGTAAAGAGTTTTCTGCAACAAATTTTATGTTCCTGTAAGAAAAGTTATATAGACATATATAACAAATGTCATTTAATGCTTTCTATACTACATTAAATATATTTCCCAAGAGGGAAAATATATAAAATATATTAGATTAAGATTATAAAGTCATCATAGATCTTTTGACCGTGCATCTGTTTATAGACTTAATGGTATGCAAGATGTTTATTTTATTACAGCCCATAAAAGTAAGCTGGTAACAACTGTCCTTTGTATGACATTATCAATTCACTTTAACCACAAGCACGTCCTCGGTGTGTGTTTATGAGAAATGCTTATTTACCCTTCATCAAATCATCTACAGTAGATTAAAAACAAAATATATATTTTTTAAAAAACTCACCTGCTCAAATGAACGCCCCCAGCCAAGGCTATCTCATGCTATGTTAGTCCAGGGTGTCGGGAACACTGCCGGGTCCCTGACAGTGCCAGGAAGCAAGTTCCCTACCTCTGAAGCCGGGCGGGAATGGATGAAGACTCAGGAATCCAATGCAGTTTTAAAAGGCTTTACTTATCACAGGTTCAGGCATACAAGTCAGCAATAGGAGAAACCCTGTGCTTAGGATTCCCAGCTAGAACTCCAGACACGTAGTAGGCCAAGATGGCGGCCACCACGTGTTAAGGCCCTGTAAAAAGGAGAAAAAGGTGATGCCTCCCATCTTCTTTTTCCCGAGGACTCCCATTTGACCCAGCCATACCACTCCTGGGAATCTACTCTGGGAAACCAAAAATACGCAGCAGAAACACCATCCCTACTTTTATGTTCATAGCAGCATTATTCACAATAGCCAGAATCTGGAAGCAACCAGAGTGCCCGAAAATCGATGACTGGATAAAAAGCTTTGGTACATCTACACAATGGAATACTATGCAGCTGTTAGGAAAAATGAAGTTATAAAATTTGCCTATAAATGGATGGACATGGAGAAGATTATGTTGAGCTAAATTAACCAGAAGGAGAGAGACAGATACAGAATGACTGCATTTATCTGCATAACATAAATATATATGTACATATTATGATACCAATATCCAAGGTCAAGTGAAACCTATATCAGGAGGTCTTGTCAAAGGTGGAAATTATCACAAACGTGTGGGAGTCAGAGGCTAGGTAAGACAGAAAATGGAACAGTGTGCTAACAATTGTCGAGGGTACTAATGCCAACCTAGAACTAAGCATTAAATAGAGGCAAAAAGATACACATGACAACCCTTTAATATATGTTCTGTAATCCATAGTCTGGAGGGGAAGGAAAAGAGAAAGAGAGAGAAATGGAAAGAAATAAAGAACCTGCCATGGAGGAGGGCTGGGGGAGGGGGGGAGGAACCGGGACGTTGGTGGTGGGAGATGGGCACTGGTGGTGGGATGGGTGCTGGAACACTGTATGACCAAAACCCAAATATGAACTTTTTTAATTGTATATCTTTGTAATTGTAAAAAAAAAAAGTTCAAAAAAAAATAAATGAATATTAGTGGTATAAAAAAAAAAGGAGAAAAAGACAAGACTCCAAGAAGGGTGCGAGCTCACAAAGAGAGAGCCCAGAGAGAGAGAGAGAGAGAGAGAGAGAGAGAGAGAGAGAGAGAAAGAGAAAGAGAGAGAGAGAGAGGAAGCAGGCTGGTTTTATACCCCTGCAATTCAGACCTCCCACTATTATGGGAAACAGGAAGGGTTAAATGCCCTTAGGTAATTTCTCCCAGCACCTCACCTAGGCTCTATTATATGCTAATGTTTTGAGCCAAGATCTGCCTGGAAATGCCTTTATAGGGTAGAGAAGGGGGTTTCTGAGATGGCATGTCTCTGTACCAAAGACTAATACTAATGCTAGTTAAATATTTCTCCAAGCCTTCACAAGTCTCGTCTACTTCACGGTAGTTTTGTATTTTAGTTGCCTTTGAGTTATCAGGGAGCCATGCTTGCTTGCTTGGAGGCAAACAGTATTTCTCTCTGGTCTAATTACTTAGAGATCTAATGTGGCCAGGCAAATATGCTGGTAAGATCTAGCTAGTCCCACAATGATTGTGGTAGCATGAGAGAATATTTATACCAGCTAGTAAAGAATACATGGTCAGATAAACTGCCACATTTAGACTAGCCTCTTATCTACGAAGTGATTTGCAGGAGGCAATGCAGAGCAGATGCAGAGGCTCTTGGAGTAGTCTTGCAACACAGGGCTTTGCCTTCTTGTCTGTAGGAGCCATTTTTCTATCTGGCCATTCTGAAAACATCTGGGAGGAGCTAGGCTCTCAGATGCTTAAGACTATCCATAGTGGCTGATGCCTGCTCCATTGCTCTGAATGTCTCTACTATCCCTGGGCTTCCTTGAGAACATTCTAGGTGGTTTGTAGGAAGTCAGCCCCTTAATAACCTCAAGGGGTGATGGAGCCATGGTACAGTGGGTAGAGGGTTTTTGCCTTGTATGTGGGCAACCCAGGTTTGATCCCGGTATCCGATATGGTCCCCAAAGCATCACCAGGAGTAGTTCCTGAGGGCAGAGGCAGGAGTAACCCTGAGCATTGCTGGGTGTGACCCAAAAAAGCAAAAAAATTAAAATAAAATAAATAACCTCAAGGTAGGAATAGTGCTCTGGGTAAAACTAGTTGAGGCTGGTTAGGTGCCCGGCGAGAATAAAATAGATTATCATGACTTTAAGGTCTTTAAGATCTAGTTTGGTTGGAAAAACTATGTGCTGAAATAGTAAGCCCAGGCAGGATAATCGGGATAAGTGATTACCCTAACTCCAGTGCTACATATTTAAAAGTGCTTGCTGATTGCTTATCACCCTAAAGCCACAGCTATGTAAATATCCCAGCTTTCCTCTTATGGTACCTGCAAACTGTTCTTAAGGTACCTGTTAACAGAAACACCGGCTCAAGTGCCTGGAGCCAGGGTGAGGGAGAAAAATTTGTACTTCTTCATTGGGACTCTCAAGACTAGCTCACAACCTGAACAAGTCTATCTTAACCTCTGTGATTGACCCTGCTGGACAGAAGACAAAGGAGCCAACCCAATTTGCTTTGCTGTGTTAAATCACCACGTCAAGCAACACAGTTCTTTCTTTCTACTGCCCCATTTCCTGTCTCTATGAGCTTCGTGAAAATCTACTACCCCATTTCCGCGAACAACTCCTGTCTCTGATTCCCTTAAACATTTACTACCCCATTTCCTGTCTCTACGATCCCCTCAAACATCTACTGATTCATTTCCTGTCTCTATGATCCTCTCAAACATATACTGGCTCATTTCCTGTCTCTATGATTCCCTCAAACATCTACTGACCCATTTCCTATCTCTATAGTTCCCTCAAACATCTACTGACCCATTTCCTGTCTCTATAATTTCCTCAAGCATCTCAGTGGAGAGCAATGCAGGTTTAAGTCGGCAGCTGAGATCATGTTCCTTCCCTACCACACTACCACCTGGCTGTGTGATCTGAACTGTGTTTCCTACAACAATCCAAATTGTTGCTTTTTCCTCATCTTTTGTGAAGCAGGGATATCAATATGTAGGTTAGCTAGTGGACTGTAAAGCTTCACTTGGTGCTCTGAGTAAAGGTACACCAGGTAAAGAAAGGTCTTAGTTTCTGTGTCCACAAGGTGGGTCCTGACAGTCTTAAGCCGGTGGGTTTTATTGCTTCCCTTCCATTGCCATGGGGGCCCTTCCCTATCTACCTGCCTGCCTCACTATCAGGAAAACTTTGAAACCCATTTTATAAGGCTTTCCGACTTATATCAATCATTAACTGCTGAGCTGATAGCAAACAGGCTTACCCCAGGCACCTTCACTGCTCCATGTTGGAGAGTCAGCAGATTTTCTTCTTTCTCCAGTCAAGTGTGACATTATGAAAAAAATTCTCCTGTGTCCACCTCCATGGCATGACCAGGAGGGGATCTGGGCTCCTGCTGCTTCCTCGCTGCCACCAATCCACCATATTGTCCCTACATCAGGTGGCTGTGCACACCAGGCTTGTCTTCCTCTCCCCGGTACCTTTCACAGGAGGCACTTGGGAAATGTCTTGACTTCTCCACAGAGCCTCCCAGCCTGCCCTGATTTCACTTCCTTCTGGTACTCATAAACTCACCCACAGACTTCCCACATGAGTCCACAGCTCTGTGGTAGAGTGTGTGGCTCTTCTAGGCAACAAGCTGCTCCTATCAGCTCCTGATAAACCACGCTTGCCCTCCACTCCAGGCCAGGAGGGGATCTCTGCCTCTGGGTCCCTCACACCAGTAGCTGGTTCCCTCTCTAAACTATGGAGGGCAGCCCTTACCATTACACGTCAACCACTTTGAATGAGTTTGCTAAATATAAAATCCGAGGGAACTATCCCCAATAGACCACCCTCCTCTTAGGCAGCCAGCACAAGTTTCAGGGAGCTCATGCCAACTTCCCTTCAGACAAACTGACACTAAATTTGAAAGTCTCCGTAATCACCCCAGATTTGAGAGTCTTTTAGAAGGACTCATAGAACTCAGAAAAGTGTTGCTCATAGAATTGCATTTTTATTACAATCAAAGGATAAGAAACTGCCCTGGTTCTATCCCAGGATGACAGAGCCACGGAGGCTCTCAGATGGGAAATTCCCATTATCTGGTGTCCATTACCCACACACAGGGGCTGACTTTTCACTGGCCTTGAGCACATACTCTGAGCAACTGGTCATGACTTCCCAGCTGCCCCAGCATTTGTGTTTCAAAGACTGATTAGAAATCACTGTTAGCTCATGGTCCAGCCCTCATGCAAGCAAGGACAGGACTAAGAAGCAGAAGAGTCAGAGCCCAGGGGTCACCTCGCAGTAGCCCAAGACAAATCCTAATCTTTCTAGTTAGTTCTTTATTACATGCCATTCTCCTTGGGTGAACATTTGCAATGGTAACCTTGGAGTTGTTAGGAATTCAGATGCTAACACACCAACCACATAGATGAATCAAAATGCTATTCAGCCAATTAGTGGAACCACTTCATTAGGATTCCTTCTAACTGTAGAGAAAGTAAATCTAATCTGATGGCGAGGGGCGTTGCAGCCATACATACAATATGGCATTCAGTGCATGTTCTTCTACACATGATAACCCAATAAATCTGACTTTTAACTTTTTTAAATGCAGGCACCGAGATCTACAGTACTATTATTAATGCTCAGCATTCTTCCACCACTGTCATTAGGTCCCCCCCAGCCAGCCCCCTCATCTGGCAAACTCATTTTGTGGGCCAGCTCTCAGGGTTGATAGCCTTGGCTATTTCATATTCACTTTACCATGCCCTTTCAACCCTGCATCTGTGAGATCATTTGCTATTTGTCCATCCCTTTTCACTCAGCATCTTCCAGTTCCGTCCACATCACAGTGAACTGCGGGAAATCTTCTGAATATTGTTTTGGTTCTATTTCTCTTTCCTAGCAATGCCAGAATTTTAAACTCTAGATTGTTCCTTCTAACTATAGACACATTTATCTTATGAAAATTCTGTATTGGAATATTTTCTAAGTGTTGGAATATTTTCAGGACACTTAAACTGTCCTGAGACAAAGTTAATTTTTTTGGCTAGGGCACTTCTCTAAATATCAGTTTACATGTGCATTAATCCTATTTGTTCATTTCTGTGTCATTCTGAGTAAGTCACTTCCATTTTATTTTTGTTTTCCACAAAGAATGCTTCAATATTTGTGGACCAATTCTATTGCTGTGAGGATTAGAATACTAACAGAGGTGCCAGAGAGGGAGCTCAGTGGATTAAGTGTGTGATTTGCATGCAGGAGGCCCTAATCAATCTCCAACACTGGACAGTCTGTGGTGCATTACTGGGAACAACCCCAAGCTATTTACCTGGATTAGCCCCAGAGCATCATCATCCATAACCCCAAAACATGCAACAAAACAAAACAAATAGAAAAAGAATACTTGGGGAATGTATAAAATTTGGGGGTGGGGCTAAATTCAGAGCCACCTGGCTTGGTGGGTCTGTGCTATTGGGATTAAACCTGGGTTCAATATATGAGCTGGGGATTGAACCTGGGTTGTTAGGATACAGTGCAAACACCTTACTTTCTGTGCTATCTCTCCTGCCCAAAATGTACACAAATGTTACGGGTAAGTGCTACATATATCTTCAAAATGTTTCTATGAATTATTTGCTTGTAACTATCTATTTGAGTAAGTATAGTAGATACATTTAGTTAACACCTCCTAGTGCTAAAAAGATGATTAAAAAAACACTCCAATTTATTAATCACTTGCCAAATACTAGTCATTTTCTGAAGTATTTTAAGGTATTAACTCTTTCATGCCCTATAACAGTGTAGGTGTTCTTAGCTCCCTTTTTACAGAGAAAAATGGAGGCTTAGAGAAGCATGTGGCTTGTCCAGAGCCTCTTCAGGTAAGGAACAGACAAATTTGAGTTAAAACGGCCAACTATGTCCCTCAAGCATTGCCCTGGCTCACCACCCACTAGCTCAAGTTCAACCTTTTATTTGTGTAGGTTTTGTCTGCTCTTCCTACCATGAGAAAGAAGAGAAAGGTTTACAAATTCTCTCACTGATCAGTGGCATGTCGATGATGCACTTACCACCCAGATATATCAATGTCATATCAATTCATATAAATATATTAATATATATTGAATATAATATATATATTCATCTATATCAATGTCATTGGTCTGACAGAGATGAGGAGCCATCAATCGCATCACGCCGTTTGACACTGGAGAAGAACTGTTCCTCGGAACATGTGATGAAAGAGGTGTCGGTGGCATCGGTGTCCTTGTCAACAAGAACATGGCCGCTAACATTGATTCATTTGAATGCCGAAAAAAACGGATAGGACGATTACACTTGAAGTGCTGTGGCCGCTGCCAGCAGTTTCTATCTTCATTGTCTACGCACCAACAACAACATACAAGGAAGAAGAAAACTGAGAAATTCTACATGGAACTGGAGGAGTTCTATAAAAAAGATCACACCTTCTACAAGATCATAGTCGGTGATTTTAATGCCAAGATAGGACCGAGAAGATTGGCTGAAGAACTCCACATTGGGACCCATGGCCTAGAATGGAATGAACAGGGTGAGAGACTATCTGAGTTCATCATGTCCACCAAGACCATTCATGGGAACTCACGGTTCCAGAAGGCTGAAGCAAAATGTTGGACATGGAAATCTCCCTGGTGGACAGTTCCACAATGAAATTGAGCACATCATCTTCAATCGATGGTTTTGTCTGACTGATGTTGCTGTCGTCCCCAAATTCCAAACAGGATCGGACCACCGTCTCCTTCAGTGCAAAATTGTACTTCACGCAATGGGGAGAAAAGGCTGCAAAGTTTAAGAAGAGAGCTCCCAGAATGACCACCAACTGGGAACTCTTTGGCACCACTGTGGCAACATGGGAAGATACCATCATTGATGACATCTATGAAGAATACAACTGACTGGTTCAGCACCTCCATGATTGTGCGAAGATTGCCAAGAGAGAAAAAAACCAAAAAAAGGATGCCTGTCTTCAAAAACTCTTGAGCTCATTCACCAACATGGCAAGGTGCAAGCCTCAGGCAACGAAATGCTAACATCCAAGCTTGCAAAGCAGTGCAAAGAAGTGATAAATGAAGACCTTAAAGAGAGAAGAGCAGAAATACTGGAAGATGCAGCAGAAGCCAGGAAAAGCATTCGCAACGCCCGCCTGTCCTTCTCCAACTATAAGACAAGATGACTGCCCTCCAACGTCCTGATGGATCGATCACATCTTACAGAAAGGCAATGGAGTAGATTATCCATGACTTCTACTTGTATCTCTTTGATAGCCACATCCACCTGCCCACATACCAAATTCCACAGGATGGATATGTCATTCCCAACGTTCTCCCTTCTGAAATCCGACATGCATTTTGTCGGTAAAGAAGGGAACAGCACCAGGCCCAGACAAAGTCAGACCCGAACACCTGAAGAATCTGCCATTGGTACTCATCAATACACTAGCTCAGCTCTTCACACGCTACCTGTCCGAATGCAAGGTACCCTCCCATTGGAAAACCAGCAAGACAGTTCTACTGTTCAAGAAGGGAGACATTCACAACATTGGCAACTATCGCCCCATCTGCCTGTTGTCTGTCATCTACAAGCTGTTCACTTCGAGTCATCCTGAACAGGATTGGCAGAACATTAGATGAAGGACAACCATGCGAGCAAGCTGGCTTCCAAAAAAGGATTCAGCACAATCGACCATATCCACACGGTAACCAAGCTCAAGTTCGTAGGGAGTTCAGGGATGCCACTCTGTCTCACGGTCATTGATTTAAAGAAAGCCTTTGATTCTGTGGAGACTGAAGCAGTCATCGAAGCCCTAGCCAAACAGGGTGTTCAAACCCAATACATCAAGATCCTTCGTGAGCTGTATTATGGATTCACCACCAGGATCTCACCATTCTACAAAGAGGTGATCATCAATGTCAAAAGAGGGGTTCGGCAGGGTGATACTATTTCACCAAAACTCTTCAGTGCCACCCTCGAGAACATCATGCGACAATTAGAATGGGAAGGAATGGGAGTAAAGATAGACAGTCGGCAAATACACTACCACCTGCTTCGCTGATGACATCATTCTAAAAACACCAAACATTAGCCAAGCGGCACAAATGCTGGCTGACTTCGACCGAGAATGTGGAAAGATAGGTCTACAGCTGAATCTAAAGAAAACTATGTTCATGAAAAAATGAACTACTCCCAGAGGCCCCATTCACTCTCAATGGAACAAACATCTCTGAGTGCAGCAGTTATGTGTACCTAAGTCGAGAAATCTACATGATGAACGACCTAAAGCCTGAGCTGCAGGGGAGGAAGAGAGCTGCATGGAATGCCTTCAAAGGCATCGAAGAAATAGCTGAAAAGACAAAGAACCTCCGGCTCCGGGCAAATCTCTTCAACTCCACCATTCTCCCTGCATTAACATATGCCTCAGAGACCTGGGCCCAAGGAAAGCAGGATGAGAATGCTGTTCGGTCTCCCAAAGAGGAATCGAAAGAGCTATCCTTGGAATATCACGCTTCATTCAAGTGAAAGAAGGAATCCGGAGTTCTGACCTCCATCGCTCTTCCAGAGTCAGGGACACTGTCTTGTTTGCCAAGGCATCGAAAATCAGATGGGCTGGACATGTAATTTGATTTGGAGACTACTGCTGGACTAGAGCCGTTACCGACTGGATCCTACGGAATGTCAAAAGATCACGTGGCCGCCCACCTACAAGATGGTCAGACTTCTTCATCAAGACCCGGAAGGAACGGTTTGAGGCTCTTTATATTCCTGAAGCAACCAGATGCCATTGGGCTACACTGGCACATGATAGGGTCAAATGGGAATATTACTGGCGCCCGCTTGTGCAAATCAATGAATAACGGGATGTCAAGTGATCAAGTGATATCAGTGTCATATCCTGAATGATCCCTGTATCAGTGCCATGACAACAACTTGCTTATTCTGGATGCTCGCCTTTCCCCATTCTTTCAGGACGGTCTGTAATGTTGTTATGGATGGACCAAACTCCCGTAAGAGCCATGACTTTACATTCAAACTCTAAACAGGGTGTGCAATCTGTTATAAAGACGAAAACTTCAAAACCCTTCCCTGGGAAGATTTGCAGGAAGAGGTCAGGGTGAGAGCCAGGTCAAGCACAGATGTGGAGGGGGCCAGACAGCAGCAGATGGGCACCAGGTCCAGTTCAGAATTTTGCACCTTCCAGTCACACAATGAATCATTACTGGCCTCCCCAGAAGATGGGCAGCTCACCAGCTCTCACCGACCTGAGAAAGAGGTAAACCTGTCGGAACAAAGAGAAATCACAGACTGGCATCAAATTCCACTGTTCTAAGTTCACTTTCCTTCAGGGAACACTTGCTGTCTGTGTGGCTACAATCGGAATATGTGGGTGATTCTCTAATTCTCTTTGAGAATCAGACACAAAGGAGGCAGGTTCTGAGTTTGAACCCAGAGGGAAAAGGTAGAGTGTGCAAAAGGAGCTGGGTTCAGTGAATACCAGGCTCCCTGCTGGGCCGTAGGTGCCAAGCGCTGCCCCCACCCCCGCTGTGAAGCCTTCCAGGTGGAGCAGGTGCCTTGTGCTCATGTTTCCCACCCATGACTGTTGTTGGAACACATTGTGGGTGTGATTTACACCCCAGAGCTCTTTTACTCCATCTGGCTCAGACTTTGCCTAAATGTGCGAAATCTTCATCAGCTCAGCTATAGTAACAAAACACCATCCAGCACAGAGTCTCACACACACACACACACACACACACACACACACACACACACAAAAGGTCCTCACCTTCCCCACTCCAGAGACAAGGGAAGGCTGAGAGCAAGATGCTTGCGCAAGGTCGGGTTTTAGGTGGAGCCAGCTCTTCCTGCCTGCCTGCCTTCTCACTGGGTCCATGGAAGAGAAAGGGCAGGAGGTGTAGGACCAGAGGAAGAGGGGGAGAGGTAGGAATAGAGAGAGGGAGAGGGGTAGAGGGAGAAGGGAATGGAGAGAGTAAGAGAGAGAGAGGGAGGGAGAAAGAGGGCAAGAGAGGCAGAAAGGAATAGAGAGAGTGTTGAAAGAGAAGGCTAAGGACAGGGACAATGGAGGGGGAGGGAGAGAGAGAAGAGAAGAGAAGAGGGAGGGAGAAAGAGTGAGAGAGCTCCTTCCAGATTCCTTTCATTCGGGATTTCTCTTTATGTGGGAGAAGCTCCTGAGCAGTGCTCTGCCCTCCCCCCGCTGCCATCCCTGAGCTAGCCTCTGCCATACGCAGCAGGGTCTGGCATGCAACGATGCTCAGAGCCCAGCATTGGGGGTGCAGGGGGCCACCTGGACAACACCTTGCAGTGCTGCATGTGGGGAGGCAGGTGGTGCTGGGGATTCCGCCCTCACGCAGACCAGGTATGTGCCCTTCAGGTTCTTCTTGGGTGTTTCACACAGGGAGAAACAGACACCAGGGCGCTGATCCCCACCCCTTCCCAGTCAGGTAACCCACTGGAGCTGAGGGGTAAGGGGTCGGCCAGTGAATAAGAGGGAAGAAATATTTAGAGGGAATTGTCCTCCTTGAAGAAAACAAAGTAGAGAGAATGTCTTCCTCCTGCCTGTGTAAAATAGCACTGTTGGCTCTTTTATTTTTCTGATTAACTACTGAAGCTGAGCAGATTCTCATGAGATTATGGGCCACTGAAGCCTCCTCCCCTGGGAATGGAATAGACCCTGTTCCTTCCCCATTCTCCCGCAAGTATCTCTCTATCTTTGTTTTACAGGTTTGCGGGTGTTATTTATATACTCTGAGCCACAAACTTTGGTCTGCATTGCACGTTGCTGGTGGATGATCTCAGGCTTCGAGCTGTGTCTTTACTCAGGCTGAAGCGGAGGCTGTGAGAGATGAGGCGGTGTGTCTGACCGGAGTCTGAACCTTTGTTAATTCTCTCCCCTCTTGGATTTTATATCTTGTGGAAGTGACCTTTAGCTTCCCTGTCCAAGTAAGGCATCGAGGGTATGTGTTGAGCTGTTCTGGCCATCTTCCAGGGAGGGAATAATCGTGTCGTAGCTCTAGGATCAAGTCATAAAGAGAAAAGACAAAGGAGGAGATGATATGGGTGGGGGTGTTGGTGAGCCTCCCCAAGCTACACTGGTCCTGAGCATCATGGTGGTCTAGGAGTCCCATCATGCATAGCCCAGAAGCTCCTAAGTGGTGACCCCTAGCCCCAGAAAAGGTGGAATTACTCTTATCACAACCAGCCATGGACAAGCCCCCTCCCCCCACTCATTCAGTGAGGAGCCTCCTGGGACAGAAAGCCTTAGGTTTAGGGGGGACACAGTGAAGTGCCCACAGGACTTAGGGGGAACACAGTGAGGACCCCACCGTAGAAGGTCTGGCCACGCAGCTCTGAACCTGTGTTCAGAAGCACTTTGCTTTTAGTGCTTGTCCTGCCCATGACTGGTTCAGAGAAGTTTGGGGGACAGCAGCGGAGGCACAGCAGGGCCTTGAGTCTTTTTGTAAGAACTTGGGTGGGTGAGAGTGTTTAGAGCTGACGAGCTGGGGTGGCGCCAGACCCTGAAATCTGCTACAATTAGGCCGACAACAATCAGGCCCACAAGGGGGACATAAACCTGGAGCCCATGTAGAGGTGAACTCATGCAGCTGTTCCTCTCCCTCTGGCTTATTTCTCTGAGCACAGTGCTCTGTTTTGTTCCTCTCCCTCTGGCTGTTTTTTTTCTTTTTGGGTCACACCTGGCATTGCTCAGGAGTTACTCCTGGCTCTGCACTCAGGAATTACTCCTGGCGGTGCTCAGGGGACCACATGGGATGCCGGGCATCGAACCCGCGTCTGGCTGCATGCAAGGCAAACGCCCTACCCACTGGACTATCACTCCGGCCCCTCCTTCTGGCTTATTTCTCTTAGCACAATGCCCTCTAGATCTACCCAAGTTGTAGAATAAAATAAGAGTCCATCTTTGCCTACCGCCAAAGAGAGTTCCACGGTACGTTTATGACACAACTTATTTACCCACTCATCTCTTATTGAACATTTGGGTTGTTTTTAGATCTTGGCTATTGTAAATAATACTGCAAAGAGCAGAGGTGTGTAAAATATATTCTCAAATTGTTTTTGTGCTCTTGGTACAGATGCCCAAAAATTGGAAACACTGAGTCATATGGGAGTTGTATGCTTAATCTTTGGAGACTTCTCGACACTGTTTTCCATCGAGGCTGAATTAGACAACAGTTCTATCAAGAGTGAATGAGGGATTTATTCTCACCTAATTCTGGCCAACATGGACTCTAGACTTTTAGATATAGACTACGGTCAATGGTGTGAGGCGATATCTCACTGCCATTTTGATTTGCATTTCTTTGATAATCAGTGAAGATGAACCCTTTCTCACATGCCTATTGGCCATTGGTATATCCTTGGGGAGGGGTTGTGACACATTTAGGCTCTGTAGCTGAGTCACTCCCAGGGGTACTCAGAAGACCATGTGGTGCCAGCAATTGAACCAGCTTGTGTGAAGGCAAGTTCCTTAAGTTCTGTACTACCGCTCTGATTCTCTGCTTTTTGTTGGGGGAGTTAAATACATTCCATAGACATTTATAGAAATTTTTGCCACTTTTCTATAAGAACTTTGGGTAATTTTATAGTTTGTCTTTGTTTCTTTGGCTTTCCATTATTTTTCCCACTTTTACTTTGATGCATTTTTTTAAACAGTGATCGAGTTTCATTTGTATAAATGAAAGTTTCTTCCAAGTATTTCTGCCAATCTGTTAGTATCCAAAGTTTTAAGTTCTTGCTCTTTCTAAATGTAATGCAAGAAAGAACTGAGTTTATTCTGGATGTCCCCTTTATTATTTTCCTTCCCCTGATTTATGGATTTTGTGTATCTTAATGCTTCAAAGAGGGGCTTCCTTTATTTTTATAGGAGACCATTATTTCTTGCAGAAATAAGGGTATAAGGTATAAGGCTATTAAAGCCTTTAGCCATTGTTTATCTGAATTTTATAAATATAAGTCATTCAAACCTGGCTGGATAGATGATTATTGATGGAAGGTTTTCTTTTATTAAAGATTTTGGATATGTCATACACTCATTTCTGATCTGTAGTGTTTCATTCGAGAAATTTATGTCTTTGTTTTTCTCTTTCTGCCTTTAGCAGTCTACCTTTATATTTGTTTTTTGTTTTTGTTTTTGTTTTTTGGTTTCTGCTTTTTAGGGGTCACACCCAGTGAGGCTCCAGGGTTAATCCTGGCTCTGTACTCAGTAACTACTTCTGGCAGTGCTCAGGGGACCATCTGGGAGGCAAGGGATCAAACCAGGTTGGCTGCATGCAAGGTAAATGTCCTACCCACTGTATTATCACTCTGGCTGTACCTTTCCCTTTGGTTCTTGCTATTTTAATTAAAGTATGTCCATATGTTTCTGTTCCTCTGCCTCATTCCTGGTTCCCTGAATCAAAGTATATGTCTCCCCATCAGATTGGGGAAATGTCGGGGCGCTCCGCCGGGTCCCCGACAGTGCCGGGAAGCGAAGTTCCCTTCTACCTCCAGGCCGGCGAGGAACGGATGAAAACTCAGGAATCCGATGCAGTTTTAAAAGGCTTTACTTATCACAGGTTCAGGCATGCAAATCAGCAAAAGGAAAAACCCGATGCTTAGGATTCCAGGCTAGAACCCCAGCCACGTGTAGGCCACGATGGCGACCACCACGTGTGAAAGCTTCCAAGCAGGGCGAACGCTCACAGCGAGCAAGAGCCCCCAAAGAAGCGCTGAGAGTGAAAACCGGCTAGTTTATACCCCTTCAACTCAGACCTTCCTCCCATTGTTATGGAAAGCAGGGAGGGTCCAATGCCCTTAGGTAATCCCTCCCTGCATCTCACCTAGGGCCTTTACTGTGCTAATGTTTTGAGCCGGGAATGCCTTTTGAAATGTAGAGAAGGGGGTTTCTGAGATGGCATGTCACTGTACCAAAGACCAACACCAATGCCAGTTAAATATTTATCCAAGCCTTCACAAGTCTCCTCTACTTCATTGTAGTTTTATATTTTAGTTGCCTTTGAGTATATCAGGGAGCCATGCTTGTTTGCTTTGGAAGCAAACAGCATTTCTCTCTGGTCTAATCACTTAGGTGTCCTACGTGGCCAGGCTAATATGCTGGTAAGATCTAGCTAGTCCCACGATGATTGTGATAGCATGGGAGAATATTTATACCAGCTAGTACAGCATACATGGTCGGATAAACTGCCACATTTAGACTACCCCCTTATCTACGGAGTGATTTTGCGGGAGGCAATCCAGAGCAGATGCAGCGGCCCTTAGGAGTCCTGCAACAGGGAAATATTTGGCTATTCTTTCTTCCACAAGAAATTCTTCCCCTTTCTCTTTTTTCTCTCCTGAAACCCCAGTGAGGTTAATGTTGCTCATCTTAAAACTGTTCCAAAAAATCTCTTTCCTTATTTTTTAAAATTCTTTTTCTCTCTTTTTGATGAGTTCATCTACATTGTACTTAGGGCCATTGATTTGATTTCTGTTTTTTCCATTCTGCTACTGAGTATCACAATTACATTTTTTCAGTTAGTTACTATAGTTTTTTAGTCCATTCACCTAGATGTGAAGTTTTTCATCTCTCATTCAGAATTTCCCTAAATTTACTCATGGTCTCTTTGACTGAATTGACATTGATAGAATTGTTGCTTGAAAATATCCTCAGGGAATATAGAAAGTTCTGGTGGGTTTCAAGACCTTCGTTTTTTGTCAGCATCCATAAATGAAGGCAAATCCCTCCATTTTTGTATGATGCCTTTTTGCTGCACAAGAAATTGGGGATCAATATCTGAGCGTGAGTTGGTCTGATGGGTAAGAAACCACCGACATAATTTTCCACTAGAATATTTAGTGAAAAGCATGAGAATGGACCTTCATTAATATTAGGGGTGACTTTCATTCTTCCCTAATTATAAAGTTTATAAAAATGAATTGAGGAGCCCAATCAGGCAGCTATGACTTTGTCACAACACAGAGACTGGGACCCTCACTGTTTAACATACTGCCTGAATGTTGTGGTTCCAACCCACAAAATTTGTGCTGGCCAGAAAAGTCACTGTGATAAAGTTTCTTTTAGAAGAAAGCAAAGGGTCTGAGACAGTGAAGTCTGACAGAACAAGGCAGTGACTATACGTCCAGTGTACAATAATTTTATTTCCCATATCAGGGCCTGTTGGGGGTACATTGGGTGCCCAGACAAAATCCAGCATCAGAGTCAGGAAATCTTGGTGGAACCTCCACTTGTTGGGGTACGCTGGGTACCCTAACAAAATGCAGGAGCAGGGGTACAGGGATCCCCTTCAGTCCAAGGGGATCGGCTGCCGGAGGATGGAGAAAGCAGCAAGAATCCAGCAAAGTTTCAAAAAGCTTTACTCACACTTGTTCTGGTATACAATTTAGTAACAGGAAAACCCCAGACTTTAGGTTCCTAGCTGGGCCTCAACCACATGTAGGTTTAGAATCCTAGGCCAAGATGGCTGCCACCACATGCTAAGGCCCAACAGGGAAGAGTGGGGAGATAAGGAGAGCAGAAGGAGAAGCCAAAAAAGGCAAAAAGGCCAAAGGGGTACAGCTTTTATAACTTTTCAGCCTAGACCCTGCCCACACCAACAGGAAGCAGTTAGGTCAATCCCCTTCAGGTAACTTCTCCCATGAACTCATCTAGCTCTATTGAAATGTTAATGTTGCCCGGCCAAGGCTGCAGGTCCTTGGTAGATGGGGAGGGGTATCTGAGATGAACAGTGTCTCAGAATACAAAGGTATGCATGCATCTATACCAATGGATATTCTATATCCAGGTATACATTTCTACAAGCCTTCACAAGATTCTTATCTTTACTTCATAGTTGTTTTGTATATTTGCCTTTTAAATTTATCAGAGAGCCACATGTGCTTTGCTTGTAGCATTTCTCTCTGATCTAATTACTTAGAGATTCAACATGGCCAGGTAAATACTGGTAAGATCTATCTATTCCCATGATGATTATGGTAGCATGAGAGAAAATATTTAT